>VCJN01001268.1:0-135018 GCA_006384855.1 Tetraselmis striata | reverse complement strand
CATCGTGACAACATTACACGGTGGCAATTGCAATTAGCGGTGGGCGGGTGAAGGATAATCTGGTTGAAGGCGTTTTGCATCGAAATCGACGAGAGATATGAGCGTGCTGGCACTCGCGCCGAGGGTATGCAATTGGCGGTGCACGATAGCGTCACGTTGTTTGCATGGGATTTTGGCTGCATGGCGGACGCCGTCATTCCCACCATCCGGCGACGGAAATGTCCGCGTTTTCACCACATTTGCGTACGTGTAATAATTATTATAGTGTGAATATTACGTACGCGTCTTTTACGCTGGGTGGATGGGCATCCGGCGTCCGAAGCACCCCGAATCTCACCAACACGCTACTCTACGCACCCCCAACGCATTCCGCCAGCCCCCCCCTCTTTCCGCGCAGGTCCTACGTTCCATTGTATGTATATACATACGTACATGTATTGCTCCGAAACCAGCCAAAACTTTATGAGTGCACAAGTGTAAATGGGGGGGGGGCGGGGGGGGGGGATGTGGCGGCGGGGCATCCACTCACACATACCCCGGCGATGCATGACAGATATTACATGCCGTGGCGGGTCGGCGGGCCGACCCGGCGGGCCGACCCGGCGTGGGGGGAGGGGGGGGCGGGGGGGGGGGGGGGGGGGCGTCTATTCAACTACACGTGCGACAGTGTCGTTTCGTGGAGCAGTATATGTGCCCGGCCTCATTAATACCGCCCCCTACCTGCGCTGCATGGTCTACCCCTAAGAATTACTTAGCACAAACCGCCATTACTTAATAGGAACCTAGCACAGCCAGGCTTATATGCCCGCTTTCCCGATCAACTTCTACGCACTTTCCGTCCCTCAACCGCCGGACATGGGGGTTAAGCCGCCAGCCTCGGCAGTTGCTTAGCCAGACTTGGCATCCCGTACCGTGTCCATGGCTTCGCAGCTCTGCCGCTGGCACACGCCGAGTCCGGCGCTTGCTGCCGCGGGGTTGCGCACGCATGCACGCACGGTAATACGCCGCCGACGCCGCCACGCTTACTTCCACCACCTTCGCCAGCCGCAGCTTCGCACGCCTTTCCGCCGACATACGAAACGCACGAATCCCCTCCCGTCCCCGCGTCATGTATATTATATTCGAGGCGACTATGCGGGGCGCAGCACACGCCGCGGCGTGGGTCGGCGGAGCGACAGGCGGCGGGAGCCCTAATGGCCGGGCAGTATCCACACCCACACAGGCACCGCCGCTCACCTCCGACGCGGATGAACCGCCTCCCAAAGGAAACATGCCGGTTGGTGGTAAGCCCAGCAGGCGTGCGTGGGGTGCCGGCGCCGGTACTGGTGCGACGGAGCTGTCGCGTCAGGAACCGCACCGCATGTGGAGCAACACATGGCGGTGCCGGCCCCACCTATGTCTAGGGCCACCTCCTCACAACACCCCGCCACGACGGCGTCGGCCACCGCCGACGGCGCCGTTGCGGGGGGGGACGCCCTGCCAGGCGACGATGATGCGCCTGGTGCGCCGGGTCAGGAGGCGGAGGAGGCCGTGGTCGAGGCGACTGATCGGGCTGAGGGGGTTGTCGAGGCGAGCGAGGCTGCGCTCGCGCCACCCGCCCCGCAGCCACCTGCGGGACATGCCGACTTGCTCGTCGCCATGTTGACCGGAGCACTACGAGCAGTGGCGGGAGGCGGCCACATGCACTATCATGTGCGTGTCCTGGCCGGACGCCCGTCATGCGTGGACTGCGGCCAACGGACGGACTGGGAGTGTTGCTGCGACGGCACCCCGGCTTTGTGCGGCCCCAAGTACCCATGCATGGCGACCCATCAGCGGGCAGTCCCCTGCCCGACCACGGCCACGAAGAGGGCGGAGTTCCGCCATGTCAGGGACGCGTTCCACGACGCGACTCGCGCCGCCGTGTGTGAGGCTTCCGAGAAGGCACGCGCGGCTGGTAGGGTGCGCAGGGTGAGGCGGCGGACGGCCCAGGAGCTGAAGGAGAGCGAGACATGCCGTCAGTGAGGTCGGGCGCAATGTCATTGGGTGGGGCACACGGACGTGTAACACTTGCACTTTGCGCGTACTGCTGGGTTACATCCAGGCTGCGTCACACTATGCAACCGGAAAGGCTGCGTTGCTACTGCAAACAATGCGACGCCTCACTCTGTAGCAACCGCTGCCGCGCCTATCCCACAGCCGCTGCCCCCCCCCCCCCCCCCCCCCCCCCCCGCGCGGGATCCCCGCCATCAGCAGCTTGCACTTGCACTTTGCGCGTACTGCTGGGTTACATCCAGGCGGCGTCACACCGGAAAGGCTGCGTTGCTACTGCAAACGATGCTACGCCTCACTCGGTAGCAACCGCTGCCCCGCCCATCCCACTCGGGATGCTGAGAGCAGCTAAAGGGCACCGGGGGCGGGGCAAGAGGGAGCAGGGCCAATGATTGTGGAAGAGCGGGGACCCGCTTGCATGCCATCGTATTATATCTTGCACAATTTCTGTTGCTGCACTCATATCTCACATCACTAGCTTAGCTATAGTGATTCCCCCCCCCCCCCCCCCCCCCCCGCACCGCGTACGCACAAGCCTGGGTATACGCATCAACTGCCCGCCGGGATGAGAAACTGGTATTGGTAGTGTGTCTGTGGGGTGGAGGGGGGGGGGGCAAAAGAACTGCCAATTGCTGCCAAGCTGGTGCGTTACATTGGGGCAGGCGCTGGGCAGACAATTGGGGCTCGCTTCAGAGCATTGTCTAGTGCCTATGCGGCTGCGCCGCCTCCGCCGCATGCAGACTCTGCGGGCTCACCAGCACCGCCACCTCAGTCATGCTGCCCTGCATCCCGCAGCCCGCCGCCGTCAGCCAGATCAGAGGTATCCAGAAGCCAGTGCTGGGGTTGTTGCGGCATGACCGCATAGTTTTCAGCGGCTGCCGTCCACAGCTTGTAATGCATCCCTTTCCGCCGATTCCGCTGTATGCGCTGTCTTGGCGCCGCGCTGCCCCGGCCGCCGCTGTCTTGGCGCCGCGCTGCCCCGGCCGCCGCGCCTTGGCGCCGCGCTGCCCCGGCCGCCGCGCCTTGGCGCCGCGCTGCCCCGGCCGCCGTGCCTTGGCGCCGCGCTGCCCCGGCCGCCGCGCCTTGGCGCCGTGCTGCCCCGGCCGTCGCGCCTTGGCGCCGCGCTGCCCCGGCCGCCGCGCCTTGGCGCCGCGCTGCCCCGGCCGCCGCGCCTTGGCGCCGCGCTGCCCCGGCCGCCGCGCCTTGGCGCCGCGCTGCCCCGGCCGCCGCGCCTGGGCGCCGCGCTGCCCCGGCCGCCGCGCCTTGGCGCCGCGCTGCCCCGGCCGCCGCGCCTTGGCGCCGCGCGGGGTATCGAGTCCTCCCCTCCCTAGTGAGCGCGTCCACCTGCGCCTTGCGCTCGGGGCCGTCCTCCTCCGTCACCACATTCTGCAACCCCCACCGCGTGACGAACCACGCAGCTCCTTGCATGCGCTTGTACATGTGCCCAAGCACCGCCTAGGGACGCGAAGCTCCTTCTCGGTCATGATCGCCTTCACCCGGGCCTCCTCGAGCAGCGGACCGGCGTTAAGAATGGAAAACGTTTCCATGTGGTGCAAGCAGTCCTCCATGACCCAGCCGGACTGCACCGTCACCTTGCCTGACCCTGCAGTCATGGAGGGGAATGCCGTCACGCCCACGCCCACGCCCACGCCCACGCCCGGGGGGGGGGGGGGGGGGTTACCTTTCGATTCTTGGAGTTCTTGGGGTTACCTTTCGATTCTGCTTCATAGCTCGGAATCCAATGTGGCCCTGCACGGTGACAAATTTCCTCCAGAAGTCCCTTCCCAAGCCAAAAAAAAACAGGTGGAACGGCGCGAGGGGGAAGAGGTTGATCATGCTGACATAGCCCAGGACCACATGCACATGGCACACGCCATGGCAGCCAGTGTTCTGCTTGGCCTCCGCCAGCCGGGTTGTGTTGAACGCACGCCGGGCAAGGTGCGTGATTCACTGGACAAGTCATCGCCTTGATGGACGGTTACCAAGCGAGCCTCCCCGTCCGCATCCACAGGGGGGTGCTCCTGGGCAGCCGCCATAGCCTCCACAACCTGCCACGCCGACCGGGCGGGTGCGTGTGATTCCATACAACCGCAGTTGAGTGGTGCCACCAGCACGCAGGCCGGGCCCACTCACCTCTGAACGCAGAAGGTCCACAATGTCACCGTCCTCGAAAACAGCGCGCCACTGGGTCGCCCCGCCGTAGTCCTCCAACACCCACTCGGTAACGACGCCGGTTATCACGCCGTAGTGCCATACTCCCCGGAACTTCTTGGCGATGACCTTCATGTAGAAGTCGCCGGGATCGCCTTTCCGTATCACGCCCTCATCGCGGGTTCGACGCCCGCCGGCGGCCACGCAGGCGCGTTGATGTCCATACCGTCTTCGCCAACGGGGTCCTCCCCCACGCCCATCACATCGTCCACCTTCGAGCCGCCGTCGTCCGAGACCGGCGCCGGCGGGCCGTTTCCGACGGCTGCAGCTACTCCTGCTGCCGCGCTTGTTGCTGCTGTTGCTGCTGCTGCTGCTGCCGCCCCTGCTGCTGCTGCTTGTGATAAGGCGGCCTTGCGGCGCAACTTAGCCGCACGCTTCAACGAGTGGCTACAGTTCGGGTATTTCCGGAAGTGCCGCTCTCGCGCCGTCCTTTCACTACTACCCGTCACGATGCCGTGGCAGTGCTTGCATGTGTACACGCCATCCTTCGACACACTCGCTATCCATCCCTTTGCCGGCATGCCTGCTGCCGCGCGCGGGGGGCCGGGGGGGGTTGAGAGTTGGGGTGGATGTAACCCACCACCGGCAGGCAACACAGATGCGAGTGCGCGGCTGTCCGCGCTTGATTCAACGGTGAGCGGCGGTGACCGTGAGGCGACCCCGTACTTCATGCGCGTGCTGGGTCGTTACACTATCATCAGCAGTTAGGGCGGCTGCATTAAAACGCGCACCTACGAACACCACCTACCGCCTACCACCTACCGTACCACCTACATCCGCCCACACCTCCGCCCGTCGTGCCGCACATCGCGGCACACCGCGGCGATGTGCAGCGATGTGCAGCGAGTACTTGCAGCCGCCTGTACTTAGCCCGGGTACTCCGCGTCGGCGGGCGACACGCGAGCCCGCGTGCGCATATCAATTTGATGAAATTATGGAAACGAGAAATTCATATAGTACTTTACAGGTCGCGCGCGATAGTCGTCGCTACTGGGTATGAAATCCACGTCCCTCGTCCGTCCCGTATCGTCCCCGTATGTCGTCGTTCGTCACCAGTAGGGCACATTTACGTCACATCTGAATCTCACAGTGGATGCATTTTCGGTTAGTGGTATTTCAAGGTCGAGGCCAGGGCGTGAGCGCGGTAGGGAGTCAAGAGGTTGGCAAATAGAGCGGTGCTTAAGCAGTATAGATTGTACCTGTTTAGTGTATTCTGTGCTTTGATCAGTAGTCACTGCTGCGATGTCGGAGTCAATTTGGTCCGCGGTAGTTGTTTCAGTAGCGTCATATTCTTTTAGGATTGCGCAGAAAAATACATTATTCGGATCTTTTCGCTTTATTTCACGAGCCATAGCATTAGCGTGAACGATATCGACGTTAGATTCGCGGGACTGAGTAGGGCAGATTATTTCACTGCCATCGGGAAAAGTTAATTTACCGGTTGGCCAATCAATATCGGGGTTGTGCGATTTTAGGAAGGACATGCCTAGTACACAGTTGAACGAGTTCTGTAGTGTAGTAACGATAAATTCAACTGTAGCCGTATAACCGTTTGTGTTTAACTTGAGGGTGCACGATTTAGCCGCGAGAGAGAGGCGGCCATCAGCCATGACGATCCGTATTTTATTATTTAGAGTTTGAGTCGGTAATTTGTTTAGGCGGACATGCCGTTCATCAATAAAGCAAAGGGTAGCGCCGCTATCGAGCATCATAGTAGCGGGCGGTAAAGCAGGGTGTTCCGCTAGAGTTGGGTTGAGTAATAGCAGATCGTTGTCGTTCATAGACGTTATAAAGGCTTTTTGTGTTTCAAAGCGGGGTTGGTGCGACTTGAGTCGGGCACGCGGGATGTATGTCTTACCTTGCGATTCGTAGCTGAGGGCTTTGTAGTCCTCAGTGACCATGACAGAATTAATAGCAGCAGCCTCACGTTCCTCGACAGTGCTATCTGCGAGGTATACGTCAACTATCCACTGTGTGGGTGGCATTGGGAAGTCCTCAGTGGCAAATGTGGCAGTGTGGAACAGGTAGGTGCCCGCGGGATAGGAATGGAGTCGTTTGTACTTTTTCAGTATAGGGGTCCAAGATTTCCCTAATAAGTCAGAAGACCAGCGGGGCAAAATGATTATAGCACGGGTGTCATAAGGTGATTCCCGGCGTTGAGACTCAAACTGTTCGAGAATTGGCAATACTGATTCGTCGTATGGTGGATTTATTAGTACAGTATGACCAATAGCTGAAGTGGAGGTAAATGGTTTATCTTTAGAGCAGTACTCAGGGCAAACAGCGTCAAACGAAGAGGCACAAGCGTCCAGAGTTATGGGACCATATTCAGAATTTAGTCGAGATATTTCAGTTTTATCAAAACGGGTAGAGTCAGGTGGGCAGGCAGGTGGTCGGTTAATATTCTTTTTAGCCCGCCGCTGTTTAGCGTACTGACGTTGACGAAACCGTCGAATAGCAGAACGTTTCTCAGTACGAGACATGCCCTCGGTTGGATTATCCGCAGGGATGGCAAAGTCAGCGGCAGACAGGGACCTACGAACATGCTCGCTGGTGAGCGACTCTGGTTCGTACGACTCGGTGGGCAATACCGAGGAGGCCTCAGCTTGTGCATCAGCCACTAGGGCGGCGGTAGCCGGGCTATTCTCGTCCGGATTCAGTGCCATTGGAGATCGGGCCTCAGAGGTCGGGGGATAACACGGCGGAGCTGGGACAAATTCGATTGAATTACAATTCGAACGTCTGACGGCATACTCCGCCCCAACCCGTCATTGGCCATTCAGGTTCATGGCCTTAAGACCCTTAGAGGTTTTGGTGACAGCGACTTTAGCTTGCCAAGCCTTTTTGTCAGTGAGGCTAGTCTCAGGGCAGACCATAATAGAGTGGCCTATTTTACCACAGCCGGAACAGATCCCAGTGTAACGGCCATATCCGGCTAAGCCGGGAATCAGCCTAGTACCTGAGCCAGGGGCCTGAGAGGGGTTAGGCGGAGGATTAGAGGGCGGTCCTGGCAGAAAGGCAGAAGGAAAAGGGCCAGCACCGGGGCGGATATATTTATTTGGCGGGTTAGAACCCGGATTACCGTTGGCATAGCGCTTGGCAACAGCGTTCATAGCAGCGAACTCAGCGTCGACAGCTTCGAGATGGCGACGAAGGGTGTCCAGGGTTGTCAGCTCCTCGCGGGCGACCATCGCTGCTGCCTCCACGCGGGCGTTGGTCTGCTCCGGGAGCTGAGACAAGATAAGTCCAGGCATAGCAGATTCGTTGGGGCGGTCCGCCTCGGGAAGTAGATGAAGGCTCGGACGATCTTGGATGCATGATCGACTGAGTTGAACGCCATAGACGAGTTGTTGGGGGCGATCTTGAGGTTCTTGATGTGCTTGTGAACGAGGGAGTGAAAGGTCGCGCAGCCGTGCAGTTTCTTGATAAGCTTGCTCCTGAAGTCGGAAAAGTCGGCGAAGTAGGTAGCAAGGGTGATGCCGGTGGTCACTTCACGGTTGACATGAGTCAGGGAGTCGATGAGGGCACGGTAGAGGACGCCGGTCTCGCTGTCGGAGTCGAACTGGCGGAGTAGCCATTGCTCCAGAGCAGGGGTCCAGTAGAGGCCGTGGACAGTTTCGGCGATGGTAGAAAGGAAGCGGTTGAGGGCAGACATGTCACGACGGTCAGAGATGCGCCGATCGGCAGGGGTGTCGTTGGTAGGGGCGCGGATGGCGAACTTGGAGAGCTCAGCTTGGACAGCACGAGAGACCGGGTCGATATCCATAGGTTGAGTCATGGTAGAAGGTTGAGCAGGGAGAGCGGTAGCTTGGCTGCGGATTGATACGGGCATAAGCTGAGAAGCGCGGGGGGGGGCGACCAGGACTCGCGAAACCAATGTGAGGTATAGTAATGCCTTAATGCAATTAGAGGCAAGAAGACGAAGCTCGTGAGGAAACAGTATCGAATGTTACATGCTCATCAGCAGGTTCAGCTATTTATCGGCAGTCAGCAGCACATAGGCAGAGCAGCGGCAGAGCAGTTCAGCGGTCAGTCTTGGACATATCGGCAATATAGCATCGGGGAATGTCAGTAGCAGCATCGGGGAATGTCACTAGCGGTATCGGGGAATGTCAGTAGCAGCATCGGGGACTTTTAGTAGTAGCATTGGTGATTGGGATTGATAATGGCAAATGGTATGCGTACATGTTACAGTACGACTTACAGAAGTGCGGCAGGTAGTGATATGATATAGGAAATGATAATAATATGAGATAAGTGTTTATGTGGGTATAGTGCAGGGTTAGGTGTAGTCCTAACACTGAGCGCAGATCAAGAGGTGGAGCGCGCATGCGGAGACGTGCGAAAGCGGCGGCGCGGACCGGCGCCGCGGCAGCATGTATGGAGCCATGGTGGTGAGAGGGGGGGGGGGGGGGGGGGGGGGGTTCGTTCGCCCGCATTCTCCTCCTCCCCGCCCGCCGATGGCGACCTTCCGCATGTCGCTGTCGTTGTATAGTACGGGATAACTCCTCCGTGTATACGAGTATAGTCAGCGTACAATACTGCGAAAGATACTCATTATTATTTCCGCCGCGCGCCCGTCCCTCATCATCATCCATGCCAGTTCCCATGACGGTAGCCTCGGCGCCTCGCGCTGCAATATAACAGACGCGAACCCATACCGCATAAGCCAATTGCCAGGACACGCTTACGGGGCCATGGCAGGCTACCGTCTGTGCTATATGGTGAGCAGCAAGCATCCCAACATGCCCGCCTGTAGGCCCGGCGGACGACTACCAAACGTCGGCTTGAAGCTGCCGTCGCGGCTGCCTCCAATGAACACCCGCACTGCCAGAGTTGCTGCGTGATCTTGCCGTAGTTGGCGTGGGTGGACCGACGGTAATACGTCGTTCCCGACCGGCCGATACCGCGTGCGTCGTGTTCTTGTAAGAGTACCCGATATACTACCACAAATAATAAACGCATCGAATTACATCGAAAATCAAGAAATCGGCACTGTAAAGATGGTGACGTCTGCTAGGATGCCGCTTTTAGATCTGTCGTCCGGGTTTCGACGTTCCTCCGGTTTTGATTCCCATATATAGTACGTAACATGCTGTTTGCGATGCATATACGCACTTAAAACGAATCAAACCGGAGGGGGTTCTTGGGCCGATCTTACCCGACACATATGTGCCCCTCACAAATTTGACGATGTTTATAAGGGGTATAACGTGGCGAAGTTTTGATTTTCGTCCTCAAATTTGATGTAGTAGCGTTCTGCACAAAGTACTTAAAGCGCTTTGCGGCGTATACGAGGAAAGCGCGATATCGGCGTTTCAGGATCGCTGTGGACGTCGCGCCCACCCGATGTTTCACCACGTCTGTACCGTGTCGATGTCCGGCCCCACGTGTGTCTTGCTGGGTAGCATGTCAAGCATGCCGGGTGAGCATCGGGCATGTCTGGCGCTGTGCGAGGTGGTGACGACGTTGTGATGCTACTCGCATATTGTTGCCGCGGGGCGTCGTGCAGCGCGCTCCTCATTGAGTTCAGCAATACTTGGAGCAGTATTAGGTACATTCGACAGTACATATTTTGGGGCACGTAGATTATCAATGAAACCATCCGAACAGAAAACGACATTTCGCGGCCATTTCGAGGCCCAAAACGGCCACCCCTTCAAATTATGCTAACGTGCCGTGACGTACCGCCATTTTGTTCGGAGGTGGCCGTTTTCTTAAGGGTACCTTTGTTTTATATGATTAACCGCGAATACCGTATATCATACGAAGTCCTTACGCGCGGTCATGTCATGCCTCCAAAAACGACGACCCGGTACCGTGCGGAATACATATGCTATGGGCGCCGCCATCCGTTGGAGTCACATGTTATTACGGATTTACTGGAGAGTCGTCAGCATCAGAGCGCAAATAAAAGGGATACGAGAATACGATTTTAAAGAGTATATAAACATACGGGCGCCACATCCGCGCGAGTGCTTTTCGGCACTTATTATACTGGTATGCGTTCGCACTGTTAGTATGATGCAAACATGCGCGGCATCGCGTCGCGCAGTACGTCGCGCGGCCCACTGCCTATGCTCTAGCCCCCAGCAGCCAGTCCACGACCCTCAGCCCCCGACACGGCGAACGCCCGTACTGCCAGCAATACCTCATCAAGCGGCGATGGTGGGCGGGTCGCGACTGCCACGGCTGCGCAGCATGCGGCGTGCTGCGGGATCTCCATGGCGACTCCACGATGTGTTTTGTCATATGCGCTACTTCGTACATTAATTGCTACGTGTACCCTGACCAATTCAATCATGATAGATGGGATGGGATGGCAACGGATGGGTTCAAGGGGGGTTGGAAAATCAGAAGGCATAATATCTAGTCAGCAGCCGATAGTAACAAGGCGTTATGCGAAGCCAACGGCGGGCCCTTAAAACAACTCGGCTTGGCGGTGAAGAGCGCAACAAGTTAGCAGCACGCAATTCGATTTAAATTTCAATTTTGGCAAAACAATGGGCGTGAGCAAGGGCTGCGCCGCCGCACGGTAGGCCCGTCGCATGCTTTGCAGAGGATCGGGGCGCCCTCTTATCGCAAGGCACCCTATATATGCATCACCCGAGCTCCTCAGGAGGCCTTGCTCGGCGAAAGTTTCATCGGAGTGTTGAGCTTGTTGGCGGCTTCAAAGGATGCACGCTGCCACATCACATTCACGGCGTAGATTCGTCGTATGCCATATTATGTTGCCAAAGCTGATGGACAACATGGCCATGGATATCCCTCGCACACGCGTGCACATGTGGCCCGCGGACTCTCAGCCATGAGCGAAATAACGTTCAGCCAAAACGTTGATGAAATTTGAATATTTCTTAACTATTGACTGAAGTTTCCATAGTCTCGACAAGCTGTCTTTACCCGGCGTCGGGGAAGGGCCCGCCCCTGGTGACCAACCCGCACATGGTCCGCTCAATAAAAGCGCGTATACGCTATATGGTGGCTCTGTAGGCCACGTGGCCATAATGTTGCAGTACATGTACTTATTTTTGCGTCAATGGCACGGTAAAGCACTAACCGTGAGTCGTACGGAGATTTATTACGCTCGTTCAAGGGCGTCATCAGTATGTAAGGATTACTCGCTAGCATTCCCCTACCTCTTGGGTTGAGCGGAGGAAAAGGAGAGCCGCGTCCGAAATCACCTGGAATGTGAGAGAATCCATACCGGTTACAATACGGTTTTATCACGGATTTTTAGGCGTCCTCCGTCCGTCCGTCCGTCCGTCCGTCCTCCGTCATACGCTCTTCGTGTATGAACCGTCATACGTTCGGTTTTCGCCCGTTTGATTTCACGGTACTGGTACGAGTACGGTAAGGTTCTGAATGGATGCGCGTGTATTCTAGCCCAGGCACGTCATATATCCGTCTGATACGCCATAATAACGCGGTACCGCAGCGCGTTTTTACTGCTGAATCAGCAAGCGAGATTTGCCCTCTTTATTTATACAGCGACTATTCGTCCAAGTATATGCTGTAAAATGATGCTGTAAAAAGGGGTCTCCGCGGTGCGGGGGCAGTCCGCCGACACGGGCCTCGGCGTCCGTCGACGGACGGGCGACGGTCGAACGACGGCGTCCCGCGTCCGGTGCCGGTACAGGCGGCGGGCCTGGCGATTCGCGCCGTGCCCGTCCCGTAGACCTGACGACCGGCCCGACCTGCGCGGCCTCGTGCGGGATGCGGGCCGCCTGTAGGCGGCGGCTTGTACTGTATTGCTGATCTTGTAGTGCTGCTTTTTTTTTTGGTGGGGGGGGGGGGGGGGGGGGGGCGGGGGGTAGTACAACTTTTAGCGGTGGGTTGGGTACTGGCCTTTTTGTAATGCACATCAGTAGTCAGCGGCCCGCTTTTACGCGGCTTGCAGATTTAATCTGTTTTACAAAATAATACGTCTCTTTAAAAAAATAAATTGCTGACAAATCTAGCGCTAAAAGCATTATTACCCGGAAACAACAGTATTACAAGATCAACACTACAAGCCGGCTAAAAGCGGCCCGCATCCCGAACCAGGCTCAACCCAAGAGGTAGGGGCACCTCCACAAATCCCCGGCGCGAAGCGCCGCTTAGTAAATAAAGCTACCTAAAATTAGGTTATGATTTAGAAACATCCTGGCAATCTACGCCGCCAGCCTGAAGGCAGATTTCAGAAGAAGACGGCGCTCCACCCTCCACTATCAATGACGATGTCGTCTTATTACAAATCATTGATGGAACGGCGAAGCGCATTTAAACCCACCAATGCAAAAGGAGATTCGGTATGTGTAACTATGTCTGCCGCATCAGGTTTTCTTGTTCAAAGTAACAATAAGAACCATCCCACAGACAAGATCATCGACAACTTATTGTTGTGCCAATCATATAGATTTATGTATTATTACATTACCAAAATGGCGGCAAAACTGCCCGTAGACAACGCTATGCATGTGTCTTGTTGATGGCACCTAATTGCTGTTGCAATAGTATCCGTGTTATTGTACCACTTGGCCAATCGGCCCCACGCATATAGCTCTATGCATCCTGTTTTTTGTAATTCATTGCGCCGTGCCAGAGGCCGTAGGCTAACGGTGCAAGACGAAGCTTGGCATCTAGAATCATCCCGGAGGCGGTGCAGCTTCTCATTGTCCCCTCTTGACAAGTCTGTCAAATTCTTGGTTGGTCTTGAACGCGGATGGAGGTAGCCCCCAGCAGCCCCTCCACATTTGGAGGTGTGGCCGGCGCCTTGACCGAGCCATCACCATCGCCATCGCTAGACCATGTCCCAGAATCGGAGGACCACCACCTGCTCTGCATGTGGGGATGTTTTAGGGGCGACATGCTGTGGAGGCCGAGGCAGTGTTGAGCCTGCGGCGAACTGGACAGCCCCCATCCACCTGCCCCAGAAATCTCCATGGACTCGCGCCCCGATTGGAGAAGCTGGGGTTGCATGGCTGCCAACTCATGGCGCCTGCAAGGCACAAAAAGGCAATCTTGGATGAGTTATTCGTGTTATATTGTGCACCTCTCATCAAGACGACAATCGATTAGTCAGTCAGTGTTACACATATGTCCTACAAAGACACTAATCAGGGAAGATGGGCCAAGTAAACAAACACGCGGATTCTCACGGAAATCCTGGGTGTAACTGGAAATTCCTGTATGTAACGGAAACATGGGGATATAATTTCTGTATGTAACGGAGATGGGGCGGAATACTTATATGTACGAAAAATGGGGCGGAATTCCTGTATATGACGGTAACGGGGTGGGCTTTCTGTTTGTAATGAAAATGGGGTGAAATTCCCGTATGCAACGGAAATGGGGTGGAACCTGCATGCAACAGCAATAGGTTGGAATGCCCATATGTAACGGATATGGAGCGGAATCCCCAAAAGCGTAACGAAATTGGGATGGAATTCCGGTAATACTCGTACTATATGATGGGGCCACAACATACAGGTGCTATATATGGATTACCACGACTACATCGTATCATTTACTTGCTGGGTTCTTGGGTCCAACATGTTATGTCTTAGATTTCAAAATCAAGTAGCCGGGATATACGTACAAATGCCGTGGTGCCCTCTATGCAATATTGGATGAGGTATTGCTGTTTTTGCACCTACCGCCTCTCATCCGGACCAAGGATGGTTTACCAGCCAGTCATTATCACACATGTCCTATGGCGACAGTAATCAAGGACGATTGGGCCTGTAAAGTAGCACGCGGATGCTCGGGGAAATCATGGATGTAAATGGAAATGGAGTGGAATTCCTGAATGTAATGAAATCGGGTTAAATTCCTGCATGTAACGGAAAAATGGGGATGGAATTCCTGTACGTAGTGGAAGTATGGGGTGGAATTTCTGGATGTATCGGAAATTGGTGGAATTCATGTATATACCGGAAATTGGTGAAGTTCAAGTACATATCGGAAATAGGATGGAATTTCTGGATGTAACGGAAATGGGGTGGAATTTCTGTATGTAATGAACATTGGGGGGAATCCCCGTATACAACAGAAATGGGGTGGAACACCTGTATGTAACGGAAATGACGAGGAATTCCCATACAAAACGGAAATGGGGTGGAATTCCGGTACTCGTACTATGTGATGGGGCCACAGTACACAGCATGTACTATATGGATCATGGCGACCACACTGTACCACTACTTGGTGGGTTCGTGGGTAGTCCAACAAGTGATGTTAAAAAAGTAAAAGAAATATTCGTAAAAATGCCGTGGTGCCTTCTACAGATATCCGAATAAATACATTTTCCTTTTGCGGGGGTGTCGAACGGAGGTAATAACTATGTACCTGTAGCCTGGTTGCGGTATGTTTATACATCGGTCCACACAGAAAGAGAAAAGAGCAGGATGATGCGGACAGAGGGAGAAGGCGGAGGGGGGGGGGGGCTCGCCTCTGCTCTGTGCATACTGCGATGCCATTGTCAGCGGCCCGCGTGATCGCGCCCAGCAGCTGTTGCACCGCGTGCAGTTCCATCCGGCACTGCCATACCGTGGGCTTGCCACAAAAGATTTCCTGCAGGATACCCAGCAGCCGGCTCCGGTGGTCATACGCCTCCTTCCAGCAGCCGGTGGCCTCCGCGTGGCTGGCCATGCTCTCCAGCACCCTGGCCAGCGCGTTGATGTCGCCCTTCTCCCAGACGCCGTACGAGTGGCCGGCGCTGTGGCACAGCAGCACCTTCTCCAGGTGCCGCGCCTGCTCCCACAGCAGCTGCCGCGCTTGCGGCTGCTCCGGCGCCGCAACGAGCCGCTTCCCCAACAGCAGCGCCGCTCTGCGGTGGAGGGAGCGGCGGTGGACGTGCGCAATGCTGCGGTACACCACGTCGCAGTGCAGCTGGTGTCGGAATGCCCAAACCCCCCCGCCGCCGCGGCTGCCGGTGCCGCCACTGGCCTCCTCCGCCGTGGAGCCAGCCCCTCCAGTCGCCAGCAGCACAGACTCCGCGGCCACACGGTACAGCATGCCATACGCTTCCAGGAGTTCCAGCTCCACGCCGAGGGCCTCCTCACAGGTAGCCACCGCTCGCGGCACCAGCTCCAGCAGCATGTCCTGCGACAAGGGGCTCCCCAGCACGCTGGCGCAGCGCAGGACGGCCCCCGGCCCCGGCGGCAGGGCGTCCACCTCCAGCTGCACGATGTTCTGCAGGCTGGGCGGGATGGCGGCCGCCAAGTCGGCGCTGGCCGACAGCTGGCCGCCCTCCGCCACAAGGCCCTTGCCCCGCAGCCAGTTGGCTGCCTCCACCGCGTAGAGTGGAACGCCCTGCGCTTGCCCTGCCACATCGCATATAGCGGCGCGGCAATGCAGAACAAACGTCAGCCAACGCGACGCGCCTGAATGTCCACTCATGTTATGTTTTTGTGACATTATTTACCATTATTTAGCTATTTACGCGTTTTATTTATTTACTATTATCACGTTCACTTCATATGCACGCCAGACGGCCCACGTGCTGAATCGCACAAACCCTGACACATAAACGGTACAAATTAGCCCAACATCGTTATCGGTCCCAGTAGCCCCGGTAGCCGTCACAGCAGCATCATGTTATACTAATTATGGGACGTGAGGAATAATGAATATCAAGTTGGAATACACAATACAAATAAGAAGCTGTGCAGTAAATGATATCTAGCAACTAGCTTTGGTTGACACCAGCGACGTGATATTAGACTCGTATTATGCGAGTAGCGACTACCACCCCGCTATTAACAGTCAAAGCTTGCAAACACGACTTTGAAGATATCCTTTTCTTATTAGCGATATCTTTATATCTGCTGATACTATACTGTAAGCAGCCGCAGCATAATCGTAAAACTGAAAGAAGATCTGCACGTCTACGATTGGCGACGGATCGTCATAATACGCGTCAGCAGTTTTGGTTTCCTGCAAGTACCCAGGTACTGGCCCCTACTGTATGCGCCATGTAAATTAATACACTTCCACGGTACGAGAACGAATAATCACCGCCGTCAGTCGTTGCCACCCTTGAGGCCTTGCCTACTAGCTCAACCCCGCCTGCTGATGCGCACCGCTGTTCAGCCTAGTCGTTCACAGTGTTGATGGGCGGGAGGCAGCGGGCGCAGGATGACTCACGGAGAATGGCATCACGAATGGGCGGCGCCAAGCTGGAGCATTCGAGCGTGAGGCAGGCGAGGGCCTCCACATCGCGGTCCTGCAGCGGCGATAGCTTCAACGACAGGACGCCCGGCAGCTCTTGCAGTGGGTGGCACGTCGGCTGCCCGTTGTCGTCCATGCTCTGCCTGGTGATGGGCCGCTGCGATGACATGATGATCGCGTTGTTCGGTTGGTCAGCAGAGCGTGCGCGGTAAGGGGCGGCAGAGCGTTGCGGGCCGCTGCAGCCGCGCTCCACCACTGCGACCATAACGGCTGCCGAGTCTTCGTCGAGCTCGTGGACGTCGTCCAATAGCAGCAGCACCGGGAGTGTCATCCGCGACAGGGCGTCCCAGGTTATCTCTGCGTACAGGCTGCGCCGCGCCAGGTCCAGTTGGTCGCCCTCGAGGATCATCCGGAGGCCAGCGAGCCGGTCAATGTAGGGTCGCATCACAGACGGCAGGCGCCAGCTCTCAAGCTCAAAGTCACCCTGCGCACAAGTTCCCAGTGCGGCCACACAAATGAAGTCATTGATTTTGTTTCGCAAGCCGACATGGGCAGCATTCCTCACACACAGTACAATAGAAATACGCATGGCGGGATGTTGTATGTAATCATCTACGCGCGCACGTGCGCACCCAGTGGTTTACCTCTCCGCGGAGAGCAAAAACACCAACATAATCTGAAGCCTGGTTACCATATCTATATGTGTAACTTTGCAATAAAGGGCAGACATGCACATAGAGACACATATGTATATTGTATATATTCTGCAGGCTGATATGCATGTTCGCCTACTGCTGTGCATTCAGGGCGCACAGTATTAATTTGTTGGAACATACACTATTGTACCTATTGTACCATTGCAATGTACATCAGTGTACTATTGTAATGTACCAACCGACACATCGGATTTCGTTTTGGCACCGAAACACAAATAGCAGCACCTAAAACCAATCGGCTGGGAGGACTTTTCTTCATGCTGTCACTGATATGATGAAAAACGGCAAATGGAATTTGGTGCATGCGGCGAAAATTCACGAATACCGGATTGCACACCAGCGCGCAGTACAGCATGAAGCAACTGAATGCCATTATATAACACCAGTGACACTACCTCTTATATATTGACCCCCCCCCCCCCCCCGCCCCTCATTTCATGGGTATTATGACGTAACATGCTTGTTTCTGAACCCCCCCCCCCCACACCGGTCACGATCGGGGTGGGTTCACTATAGAGGTAGTGTCACTGTACCGGCATCGTCAAGCTTTGTATCATGCGGCTGACAAAATGGCAGAAATAGGCAAAGGGGGAGCGCCAGCCCCACCAGCAGCCAGGCGACTTCCTCCGGATTCCAGCTGCTCCCCGCTCCACCCAATGAGTCTCCGGGCAGGAGCTGCAACAGCTGCAGCAGGATGTCGTGGGCGGTGAGGAACGGCACCGGGTAGCCGTGTGACGAGAGCACGCAAAGACGCAGCATCTGGTACGGCCAGGGGGTGGACCCGTCGCCTTGCCGGTTGGTGTTGAGGTGGCTGCGGCTGATTTCGTCCAGCAGCGCCTTCTTGCCCATACCAGTGGAGCCTTCCACGATTACCACCTGCAACGGTGTGCTGCACCGGCTGCTCGGGCGACGTAGCAGCGAGTGGATGGTTGCCAACTCCTCCTCACGGCCCAGGACCACCCAGAGCGGGGGGGACATCCTCGATGGCCGGGGTCGGGAGGTTGCCAGCAGCGTGTCGGGGCGCAGTGCAAAGACGGGCGCCAGGCCGGCTTTTCCCTTGAGAGGGATGTCACCGACGGCCTCAAGGCTCAGGCCGAAAGCCGCGCACTGCTCCTTCGCGGCATGGGCGACCGTGTCGCTGCACAGGACGCGCTCGCCCAGCTTGATGGCCGCCCCCGCCAGCCTGGCAGCCGTGTTGACAACATCTGAGTGCAAGAAGGGCCGCGAACAAGTCAGTCCACGACACGTAGCTTGTCAGCTGGGCGCCGACCGGCCCTGACACATAAACTCAGACGGCTCACGCTCTTGTGCAAAGTCCCGCATTTACAGTTTTAATGAAGCAGTCATCACACTGGAATGCAACAAAACCCACATATGAACATATCCGCAAATTCACGCACACGCACACGCGCGCACACACACGCCACCTATTATCAGATATAAATAACAAAATGAAGATATACATACCAGTACACTGTATGGCGCCGGCGGCGGTAAAATCTTAATTTGGTATTATACATATGCCGGTATGGTGTTCCTGCTGGAGTGGTGTGTGTGTGTGTGTGGAGGGGGGGGGGGGCGCGCGGCTGGCAACACCGTTCGAATTGCGAAGTGCCGCAGACAGTATACTATTCTGATGACTTTAGTCGCTAATAAATCGAGAAAATGCAAATAATTCTAATGACTGTAGTCGCTAATAAATCGAGAAAATGCATGGTGATACGCTTATTCTAAACCTTTTGATACTTATCTGCGCATCTGTTGTTCAGAGCGGCCCCGGCAGGTGAAACAACGTACCGCCAAGGACAGCATACTCGCAGCGGATCTTCGGGTTGCCAATCACGCCGCAGAAGCAAATCCCCGAGGTGACGCCTGCGGTGGCCACAATGTCTGCTTTCCGCTGCATCAGCTCGACAATGCGGTTGCCGGCAGCAAGTGCCGGAGGCTGCTGAGCTTGGCCACTGTAGCCTGGGAGTCCGAATACGAAAATCATCGCCAGCCCCTTGTCGTCCACCGTGATCTGCGGTGGCAGCGTGATACGGGACACTCACCAATCTTTAGGATGCAGATGGGGTAATTAGAATATAAAAGAAATGTCGTAATAATTTGCCTTTCTTTGAAAAAAAAAATGACAGGTACATCTCAATTCGGGTAGCACTAAGGACATGTTTGGTGTATTGCCCACACATTTTCCAAATTAGCGACTAGATAAAGCTACAGGAATGCGTACCGATGCACAATTGTTGACGAAAAAAACGATTATTATCATCAGGCAATTTTGCTGCGGGTTATTGCCCGGTACCCCGTGTGATGTACCAGTCAGTACTCGTGGCGATCGACGCGTATGTACCAGTCAAAGTAAAGTTCGCCCCGGGACATCGGCCGAAGCCGACCTTTTTTTTTCGTCCCCGGGACAGGACTGGCACCGAAACCGACCTATCTTGCGCCAACTGCAGTCGTAGTTCTAGCATACCTGTAGCCCTCGGACCATTGCCCCATGCGAACCCCGAAGGGCTACCGGTAATGATCTAAACTAGTTTATGGGGTTTCCATCCTTGACCTAACCGCTTTTCAGCTACAAGTGCTGCGCAGTGGTACGGGAACTAGTAACTGTTGTTGCGCCCTTGTTGGGTGCAGCACGAGTAGACATAAAAGCAGCCAGAACAGCTGAGCCTGCCATCTTCCAGTTTTCGCTGCGTTCCACGCAGCGATGTAAAAACTGTCTCGTAACCCGTTGCGAGCAAGGTCACCCCAGGTTGTTCAAGACCACACCCGGCTCGCCACCCGAGTGTGATATTCTCGTCCGTACGTCCGTGCGTTACTATGTCAGATGGAGAAGAACCCGTCGCTGAGCCGACGCTGCAGTCGCTGAACGCAGATATGAGGGCCCAGTCTTCATTACTGCGAGAGCTGGCTACAGCTGTGGCACAATTGACGGCTCGTGATCGCGTTGTTGATGGAGAAGGGGCACATGGCTCCGGCTCAGGGCAGCGCTTCGCGAGACAGCCGACAGGCAGCGGGGGAGCCGCAGAGCGCCCCGACTTGCTAGAGCTAGCCCAGAGCGGCCGTGTCGGAGCAAAATCCGTGAGTGCCGAGGATGATTACCTCGCGGTGCCAGAGCTACTGCAGAGAGCAGAGTCTGGTTACGAGGCCGTTCGACCGGTCAGCCGAGTGCCTGGACTTCCCTTTGAGCACCGACCTAACGAACGAGTACCTCAAGCAGGATGACCGGCGTCTGCCGGCCCAGGAGGAGTACTTGTGGATGTCGTGTTTCGGGGCCCACATGGCCGCCCTCTTCGTGGCGCTCGACGAGCTACTGCCCTACGTCCCTTCCAGCAACCAGGACTTCACCCCCTACCTCGCGAGAGCCCGGAACCACGCCGAGGCCATCGACAAGGCGTTTCGGTTTCGTTTGGCCTTCCTACGGAAGCTCAATGAGATCAAGCGTGTGCACGGTGACCAAGGTGTTCTGGATGTGCTGCGAGCTCAGCATTTTCAGCCCGCTTCGGAGCATCTGGGTTCCGCGATCTTTGGGGACCTCATGCGGGACTACGAGCGTCGTGTTTTCGAGGCGACCGTTGCCAGCAGCGCCAAGGCGACCGCTACTTCTCGAGTGGCGGCTGCAGCTGCAGGTCGCGGGCGTGGGCGAGGACGTGGCGGCGGACGTGGACGTGGCCGCGAAGGTGAGCACGAGTGACGGTGTGGGGCGCCGTTCGTCGGAGCTGCAGGAGCCTTGCGAGGCCACCTTTCGGTGACCGCCGCAAGGCGCACCCTTGCAGCTCAACGACGGGATGAGCGCCCTGTGTCAGGACCTGACCCCCCCACCTTACAGACTTCATTTAGACCTTCCTCGGTGCGGCGCTTCTTACAGCTACAGCCGAGTGCGGCTCAACCATCCGCACACCTGCACATGGCGGCTCAACCATCCGCTTTTCTTACAACCCCATCTCTGCGTTCGTCGGTTGTTACACTACGAGTTACAACCGGTTCGCAACGACCAAGTTTCGCGCGTGTACGTTACGCACGGGACAGGCGCTATGAGCGCGAAGGGCGCGCGGGGCGGCCCTCCTACCTGAACCTAGCCCCGCAAACCCGTACTGGAGCTACTGCAAACCCGTCCAGCAACTACCGGCCAACCGCCGGGAACCTAACCGCTGCTGCCGAGTACTTTGCGAACAGTAGCCGTCCCGGTGGCACTTTGTCAGTAAAACGACGCACTTACGTAATCGACGAGCCCGCAGCTATCGCTCCGTGGGCTGCGTCACTGCGATCCCGACTACAGGACGCGTTCGGCTCAGACGAGCTAGGCCAGCGGACGCTCGACCTGCTCTCCAGCTCCCTCAGCGCTCAGACCCTCAAGAGCTACGCCGGCAGGTTGGCTCAGTTCGCTGAGTTCTGCCACGACTCCGAGAACATCAGTCCGCTAGAAGCGACTACTGCTACTGTTGTTCGGTACGTTGCCTGGATCGGGGAGCGAGGGCATATCGCAGCTAAGTCGCTGCAGCCCTATCTGTCTGCCATCAACACCTTCTTCGAGCTGCACAACCTCGTCCCGATCGCCAAGGACAGCCTACACCTCACTTCGGCAAAACAGTCCCACCTCGACTACCGAGCCCTCTTGGCCTCGGTTGTCAACTTCCTGTTCTTTGCCAGGGGCCTTACTGGCGTCTCCTGTCGAGTGCAAGATGTGCATGTCGACACCTACAACATCACCTTGCAGATCTACCGCGAGAAGGGTCGCGCCGGCCGGCGGGGACCTGACGACCTGCGCGTACTTCTCCTTCCAGTGTCCGAGCACCCTCGAGTGGCACGTCTCTTGCGCTACTTCATCGACAACGTCCAGTCTGTCCCCCTGGTTACTGTTGGCTTGGCTACCTCCAACTTCTGGGCTGTCAATGTGGCTGAGCAGTCGAAACCTTGGACTGCTACTACGATGTCAGACTGGTTGTCTACAGCAGTCAACCTAGTCAACGCTGCCCCCCCTGCTGGCACTTCCTGGACTTCACACAGTCTACGCAAGGGCGCAGCCTCTGCAGCAAACGCCATTGGAGCGCCACTGTCCCACATCCGCTACCAGGGCGGTTGGGCCACTAACTCTGATGTCGTTCTGGACTACATCGACCCCAACGTCCTTCCTTCTCCTGGCGCGTGGTTCTTCTTTGGACACATCGCCCCTCTCCGCCACTTCCAAGTCCAACAGGACTCCGCAGCGGTGGCCTTCCCAGTGCCTCCTTCATGACTTGGCGCTACCCCTTCTCCGTCAATCCACCGCTCTCTCCGTTCGCTCAAGACTGGCAAAACCAGACTCAACTTTGAAATGATCTAAACTAGTTTATGGGGTTTCCATCCTTGACCTAACCGCTTTTCAGCTACAAGTGCTGCGCAGTGGTACGGGAACTAGTAACTGTTGTTGCGCCCTTGTTGGGTGCAGCACGAGTAGACATAAAAGCAGCCAGAACAGCTGAGCCTGCCATCTTCCAGTTTTCGCTGCGTTCCACGCAGCGCCCCCCCTGACTCCGTTTTCCCTCCACGCTTTTCGCTAAACCTTCCTGCCAATTTCGGCTCTTGACCGTGTAAAACAGCCTGCGCGACCTTTTTGGCAAAACCAGACTCAACTTTGAAATGCATCAACCGGGTAGACTCAGGACACGCGCCGGGCCGATGATATCGCCGAAATACATCGATCATGATTCGATTCCGGGACCTCTCGCATACCGAGCGGACAAGGAATGTGCCGGAATATATGGATTACCAGTCGTCCTGTCATCGTCTAGCGCGATGGATGGGTCTGTACCGCCTGGTACGGGTACCAGAACATAGGGGAAAAAAACTACACTGAACGCGTTATTCGTGTTTTATTACTATACGCGTTCTCAAACCTATTGGCACGAGACAACGACGAGTGTATTCGAATGACAGGACGCCAAATGACAGGAGCGACCTTGGCGAGCCAGCCCAGAGCCAGCAGACATTCTGATGTACAAATAATAATGTCTATATAATCCTTAAATGACGCAGCCGCGAAATACTACTGTTGTAGTAACACGTCAGTCGTTCATGCCCAGTACAGTGACACAACCTCTACAATGAAAGCCCCGATAGTGAACCTACCACTACATAGTGAACGATGGGGAGGGGGAAGATACTTGCGTGTTAGTACTTTTATTCGCACCCCTACAATGACCCCTCCACAGTTAACAGGGGGGAGGGGGGCCGAATGCTAATTTAAGAGGGAGTGTCACTGTACTGGTACTCGTATCCCCGGTAAAAACAGCAGTGCTGGTATATTAATAATTACATGAGCTAGCAGCAGAAGGCGATATCGGAAATCACCAAAATAAAAGGCAATCAGAAAGGTCCTCTAGTGCTGGTATATTCATTGGGGGAAATTGCAAAACAGGGTACAATCCTGACTTTTAGTACTACGAGTAGCAAAAAGGATCATACAGCAGGCTGCAATGACGAATTGAAAGAAAGCAGGCGGGCGGTATTGCCGACTGTGATGCCACTTCAACAATTGCAACACAGGGTGCGACCGGCCAGTGGCTTCGACCGATAGATGCCGACGAGGGTTCATGGACGATATTGCACTGGTGGGAGTGTAGTCGCTATTAATACTGCTGCGTATCGGACTCGCCCGACGCGAAGCGAGCGGGAAGGAGCGAGCGAGGGCTTCCGATACGCAACCAGTATCCCTATATTAAATTGCAACATTCAAGAAATCGATGAGGACCGCAATTTATCGTTACTACGAGTATAATCCGACAGATACCCGCTTGCGCCGCCCCTGACGACGCGCACAATATCCGGAGAGTCTCGCGGGCTTGGAGCGACTACGTTGTCCCGGCAAAAGCAACACTAAGTATTATTGACACGAGGTATGGTATTGGAGTGTAACTGTAGTAACGATAGTTGACGTACAGGTATCACCCATATGTGAGGATCCTATCTTCCCTGTTTGTTACATATAATACAGCCGGTTCCGATAGATACGGGTACCTCGTACCAGGAGCAACAGTCGTGAGCCAGGAGCAATAGGTACCCGTACCAGCATGTAGGTACCATTTTCGGATCTTTGGCCACGTTTTCGACGGTCCTCACATCATTCTAGTGGCTACCCGGGTAGACAGAGTAGCTGTGGGTACCAGGTGCTGTACTGATGCATGATGCGCTGATGAGATTAGACGCTGTGGAGGACCTTTCTGATTGCCTTTTATTTTGGTGATTTCCGATATCGCCTTCTGCTCCTAGCTCATGTAAATAGTTATTAAACGCTACGCTGATGATGGTGTTGATGATTTAGTCCGCCAGCAGTGGGATGAGCGGGTAGCGCGACTGATCTTGCCTATGCAATTTTTTTGACCCCGCGGCTCATCTGATGACGCCCTAGAGTCCAAGACCGTGAACGGGCGAGCCAGATGATATTTCCGTAGTCATTTTCGAAATTGTGATACACTACACCAAGTACTAAACACGCTTCGCGGCGCCTACACGAGGAAAACCCGATATCGGGTATTAGGAAAGCCGTGTATAATACGCAAGCGACCAGATGGGCGGGGTCTCCGGAGAGAACTGTACCCATTATCCCGTGTTGTATCCCGCGGGGATAGTGCCGGTACGGGGTACATCGGGATCCACATCGGGATCCACAGCGGGACAGGGGAATCTAAAGCGGGATCCCGCGGGACGGATATAGAGCGAGATATAAACAACGCGGTAGCGTAAAATATTGTAAGAATTGTACTGTATAGCCCATGGATAAATAAAGCTTGGATATCATGACTTGACGCACCGCGTCATTATTCGTCGCTAGCGAGTAATAAAATGATGACGTCTTTTTCCCGCTCCCGGGAGGGTGTACCCGGTGTGTGTTAATGGTACCTGTGCTGGTAGTATATATAATGTAGCAACCATGATGATAATCAAGCCACGAGTAGTACTCATTGCACTGGTACTGGTCCGGGTGTGAATTACAAAAAGGCCAGCAAAGGCAGCACTGCTGGTACCCGTCCTGGTGTATGTACGTGTAGTACATGTACATGTACCTGTACACGTACAAATACAGGGACATTACAGGTACTCTAAACCGGCACAGGTTCCCGGGTACGAAACAATATTGCTGAAAGAATGACCACCCTACCCACCTACCCAAGGTGCTGTTATACCAGCACGGCAAAATATAGCGACGAAGGCGGCTATTGACGAGGGCGGCGATCGATTAATATGAACTATCAGTACCTGTGACCGCTCGTATTACTACGACATACATTGCTAGGGAATGACTGTTTTTTTGACAGGAACAAGCCCAGCTCCACTTTGTGATGATGATGGGGTAGCTGGAAAACAGCGCCTGGGATACCTAATATTCTAAGCTTCTTTTTACTCCCTGGGATAATTCAACACATCTAAGGTACCCGAGCGCGCACATACACACACACACACACACACACACACACACACACACACACACACACACACACACACACACACACACGCGCGCATTTCTCCTCGTCCGCCGACAATATTAATGTCGCAGTGCCAGAAGCACTATGATTGTAAAGCATTGAAAAGCATCAGCAGTCTCAAGGGGGGGGGGGGCACCTGTCGAGTCGCCCCGCCAAGTCTGCCCTCCACCAGGTCAATAGCAGCACCGAGTGTCTCCTGCAGTTTGATCTGCCACTCCATGTCGGCGAAGCGCGCGCGGTGTGCCTGCATCGCCAATACCAGCATGGCAGCCCTGCAGTTAGTAACGACCACAAACGTATGTCCATTCAAGTAAAGAGCATGGCGCGGAAGGGCACTGTTCTGTAGCAGCAAAAGTGGTTGCCGCCAAGCCACCGGTCAAACGACTGCTCAAAAGAGCCTAGAGCAATCCAAGCGCGCCCCGAGAATATGACCAACTTCAGGGTTCTGCCTGGAGTGGCACCGCAACTTGGTAAGAATCTGCGGAATGCTTGATATTGAATCGTATTAAGGGAGGGTGGCGTATTAATATTGTCCGCCCTTCGCAATCCGAAACAACAGGTGTACAGCGTTGCGGCAGCAAATAGTGATGCCAGATCACAGCCGCGGGATCTTAATGGCCAGCTCACCTCCACGTTGGCAATGACAAACAACACCGTCACGGCTCTGTGTTCCTCCAGGCTCTGCAGCCCCTCTTCTGTGTCATGTTTGCCGCGCACAAAGCTTGGCATGAAGCGCAGAATGGCGCCCAGCCCCTGCCCATCCATGGCCTCAGCGCCGGCGCCTTGCGCCCTCCGCAGACACGGCATGCCTGCCAACGAGTCCTCTCGCAGCACGTGGTTGAAGTTGGAGTCGGAGCCCTGAGAGCCGGACAGGGCGCCGCCAATACCGACGTCCATGGAGCTGGACCTCTGGCTGCTGCTGCTGCTGCGGCTCAGTGTGGATGACTGGCTGCGGCTCCTGTTGCCAGACGTGCGCTTGGCTGCGCACGCTGCGAGCTTGCACAAGACCTTGGCATGTGCGGCAACTTGTCGGACTAGGTGCTTGCTGTCCGGTCCGGATGCTGACAGGGATTTCCTGGTTGAGTGGCCGACACTCCAACTGTGGGACAGCCGCCATACAGGGGTCGGCATCATCACAGCGCTGCGATGCGGCGATGATCTGGCCACGCTAAATGGAATGTTGGCCATTGTGAACAGTCCGGTCTCGGAGGCGGACTTGCGACTCGGCTTGCCATGGCAGGCTACCATGGTGACCTCGGGCATGGCCGTCAGCAACTTGCGTGCGCTGGGAGCCAGCGCAATTTCGCGCATGTTGGCCCTCCTTAGCGCGGCGCCCAGCTCGATGAGCGGCTCCCCAAGCACCAGTGCCTCGGAGCGTTCCGCCAGATTCCCGCCTGCGAGCAAGCCGCATGTTGCACCATTGAGCACAGCCAGGCGCGCCCAAGATGGACAAGTCCGATGAGGAGGAGCCATTGGCCATTATCATTTGCTGCTCGCAATCAGGTTAGAACGTGTGTGTTTGTGGGAGGGGGGGCGGGGGAGGGGGGGGGCGCACCACACTCAAGGGAGTAGAGCTCCCCTGTGCCCAGAAGAACGAAGCATGCATCGCAACAGTGGGCGGCAAGGGGGGGAGGGGGGGGGGGGCAAAAAAGTCAAAGCGTTGCGCAGGTGCAACGTGGCCGCTGGTATCTTCTAGCGAGACTATAAACAACTGTTTGTAGTAGCCAGAAGATAATTATTCAAATTGGCTAAGTCTGCTGCCCTTGTGTCTTCCTTTCTCCGGGGATAGTTGGGGTTGTGGGGGTGAGGCGGCGAGCCGTGCGAGCGTTTGTGAGGTGAACGAGAGGAGCGCGCGCGCGCCGGGGGGGATCATTGTAGATTAACTTGATCCATGTATCACTTGTGTGCTGCCGGTGACAGTATGTTCCAAAATATTATGTTCGGAACGTGCTATTTCCATAGCAGGCCCAACGAACGACGACCGTCTTCGGGCTCCCCAATTCTTATTCACTTTCACGGCGAAGATTCCCGGGCAAGGGCGTACCTGCGGCTATACCCGAATGTACTCGCAGTTGGGGGTCGTCCGGCTGGAGGCGGAAGTTATCCAGCTGCGTGTGTATGTCGCACGCGCAGTCGAAGGCGCGCGCAGCGGCGCGGGCGAGCCGACGAACTCTGCCCGGGCAATGCCTGTCTGTCGACGAGGCCGAAGAGGCCCCGCATGCCTCGCCATCCTCCGAGCAGAACAGCACAAGCAGCGCGTCGCCTGCGAAGCAGTCGATGTCGCCGCCAAAGCTGTCAATTATCACCGTCATCTGGGAGAAGAATTCCGATATGGCGAACGCGAATCCTTCCGCTTCGGCGCTGCCAGCCCGCCGGCATGCCTGCTCGCTCAGCCTGCTAAAACCGCTGACGTCCACGAGCAGGCACGCCGCTTGTATCTGCCTCGGTGCAGGCCTCGGCTTGGCTAGATTCCCAATAAAGGCCGCACCCTGCCTCAGCCCGCGACGGGAGCGGTCCGACACCGGGGCGCCCTGGGCGGTAGTACCGGTGCTGCCCGCCGCGGCATCCGTCGTCGTGAGGAGGCCGCGCGCGAAGGCGGCCGATATGCGGGTTGGTACAAAGGGCATCACCGCGGCCGCGGCCGCCGTGCCTTTCATCTCGTTTTGCCATTCGTCACCGCGTCGATCCTCGAAGGTGCTGTCGCGGAGGAAACTGCCCGGACCGCGATCGTCGCTGCAGGCGCTGCTTTCTATGCGCGGCAGTCTGGCGAACGATTTCAGGAAAGAGGAAGCGCTCTCCTGACGAAGAGCGCCCGGCGGTCTGCTCGCAGAGGCCCCCGACTGGACCTTGACGGACCCGCCATCAGTTTCACGGAGATTACGGGTCGAGCACACGCAGCCCATCGCTGAAGTCGAGAACAACAAAACAGGTGAGGGTGGCGGCTGCTATCCTCGCGGTGGGTGGGGGCTGCACGAGGAACGAGGGCTCCTACTCCTTCCGCCGCTGCCACAAAAGCGAATACTCTTGACACACGCTGAGATGACTAAGTCCACGACACTCGCGGGCGCAACAGTCAGCAGGACGAAGGGTGACGGTTCTCGACTCGCTAAATGCCAGAGCGTGGTAGACGATTCAAGTTGACGCCTGCACGGCACCGGTAGTTGTCAACAAAAAGAAAGTGGGCGGTGCGGGCATACTAGCACCGGACGGATTTGAGCCGCACCGCGCCTGCTAGGTAGACAAGGGAAAAGGAACCCCCAACTACTAGAGAAGAAGAAAACAACATTAAAATTATCCGCGTATATCGATCCGCGTATCTCTTGACACTGCTTCCCTTGACACGACTGCTGCCGCTGTGACGGTCGGCGCGGCGCGTTCTATATTATTTTATTACGAGTTAAGCGACTAAGTAGGCGACTAAACATCCTGTAGTAGGCGCGCCGCATCGGGATCAAGGAGTTTGAGTCGCACCGAGTCGGCCGAGCGGCGGGCCTTCCACACCTCGCGGACCGCCAAGAGGGCCAATAGGGTGCGGGTCGTGGGGCAGATGACGGCGTCGTCTGCGTATGTGCCCGCCTCGTACTCGGCCTAGGCTCCCACGCCGGCGCGTGCCAGGTTGTTTGTTGGCGTTGGTCTACCGCCGCTTCGCCAGTTTGGGGTTGGTCGTACGCCGGGAGGAGGCCCTCCGCCTGGTGCTGCCACATGTCGGCCTATGTAAGGCCCCTAAACGAGGAGGAGCGGAGCCACACCTGGTGTACCGGTCGCTCGATGTCGTCGAGGTGCGGCGCTCCGAGCATGCCGGGTGGAACTTAGGCGACCCTGGCGGTCGAGGATCGCTGTGCCCTCTCCTGTCCATTGGGTCCGCAAAACGCTAGCGGTCGTTTCTCGGCGGGGCAGTCGCAAGATGACGGACCCAGTGGTAGTGGGAAGCCTGGTGCCACTCGATCCGGTTGGGTCGGCGGCGGTGGGTGGAGGGGGGGGGGGGGGGGGGGGGGGGGGGGGGGCGAGTCACCACCCGGACGTATGCTGGTATGGGATTTCGACACCGATTTTGAGGGTGCAGATCAGATTCGTCACAGTCCGGCCGCACGACTCTTCGTGCATAGCTTGATGTTGGGCCACCAGATCGCCGAACAGTAGGGCCACATGGGTGGAATCGTCCGTGCCGGCGGGAAGGCTGCTTAGGAGGTGGGATGGGCGTTGCAGTACGCGTATGTGGCGGCGGGTTGCTGGTGGGAGTTGGGTGCCCGCAATTTTTTTTGCAGTTGCGACCGTGCGGATCGCTGGCTGTTGTACTCTGAGGCCCCTCAGCGCGGCCAGAAAAGTCTTGGCCCTGGTGTCCTGTTGCTCCTCACATATGTCGGTGTCCATGGTGGCGGTGGTGGTGTCCTCCTGGAGGGCCTGCTCTTCACGTCAATGTGGGCGCAGGCCGGCAGTTGGCATGGTGGTAGTGGGTCGTCCAGTCGTCGGACCGTCCACCGTTTCGCATGAGGAACACGCTACCAGTACCAATAGGCGCGCCGGCTGGCCCGGATTTAGTATATACGCAATACTTCGCCCGGTCTTAAGGGCCGGCTGGAAAGTGAGAAGTTCGTCCAACCCAACCGACGGCTGGGACCCCGCACAACCCTTCGTCGTTTGTGGACAACCCGGCGGCGCGGGCGGACCTCCTCTTGTGGTGTGACACCCTGGCTGCCTGCATGTCATTTCATGCCCCTCCCCCTCGGACCCCATCCAACCCCTCAAGCGCAGCTATCGCCGCGTCGTCTCCTTCCCCGGCCTTTGGCCCAAGGCCACGATCCCCCGACTCCCTAGCGACCCTAGCTCCCCGTGGATGGCCCGGCGGGATTCGGGGTCATTACATCGGACGCCGTGGGGTAGTGGGCATGCGGCATCCGATGGGGCGACGTCCGCCTCCACTACGCCTTCACCCCGGAGCAGCTCAAACGATGGAGCGCCACCGCGAACCTCCGCCAACTCTTCATGGTCCTCAGGACCATCGAGCGGATCGCGGAGCCCGCCTCACGGGCAGCAACGTCCTCTTTCGCCTCGACAAAACTTCCTCGGTGGGCGCGGTCAACAAGGGCGCCTCGCCAAACCCAGACTCTCTCGTGCTGCTCATGTGGCTCCTCGACCTCCAGGAGCGCTTCGACATTCAGCTCATCGCATGTCACATTCCGGGCCGGGATTACACCCTCGCCAACTGCCTCTTCCGGCTTCGCGGCGCCATCGACGATTAGAGTTGGCGCCTCCGCGTCGCCATTTTCCGCGAGCTGGAAGCCGCTTGCGGCTCCTTCGACGTCGACGCATGCTCCGACCCCCTCGGTTGCGACTCATTCTGCCGCGCCTTTTGGTCGGCGATCAACAGTTGCCTCGCCCACGACTGGGCGTGCCGCCGGGTCTAGTGCAACCCCTCCTTCGCCGCCGTGCGCCACATCCATTGCCACTGAGGGGCGTGCTACGCCACCGTCTCCTCCACCACAGCGGGCATCTTTGTGCTCGCGGTATGGGTGGAGGCTCCGTGGTGGCATCTCACGGGCAACGCGCAGGTCGTCTCGTTTTTCCGTCGCGGCCACTTCTTCTTCACCTCCCCCAAGTGGTGGGACACCAGCTGACCCAGCCCGGTCCCAGCCTTTCACCATGTCTACCAACATCACTTGGGGCGTTATATTGATTCATGTCCCCCATGCGGGCCCCATCGGCATCCTCTCCGCCCAAGCCAGCACCAGCGCGTTGCCGCGCCTGTCGGGCGATTCCCCCGGGGACCCTCTACGCCTGCGCAAGCTGCCGGACGGCCTTGTGCGCCCGGTGCGCGGGACGCCCGGACACATGGGTGCTTGAGTATTACACTTGTACCTCGTGTGCTGCCATGGCGGCGCCTGCCGCCCGAGTGGCGCCGCCGGCTAAATGGAGCCAACGGCCTCAAGGTAGGTCCTACGGCTCCGCACATCTACCGGCGACACCTACCGCAGCAGCCTACGCGACTGCTGCTCCTTCTACACTGCGCGAGGCGCCATCCCCTGGCCGCCACTCTGGACCTCCTGCGCGGCTACATACCACTGCACGAGCGACCGCTCGCTCGCCCTGTCCACCATCGCCGGCCGACGGGCGGCCCTGTGCGACAATAGCATCGTCGCCAGCTCCCGCACCTCCGTCTCGTTGGCCGCCATGCGGTTAACCCCTGAAAGTACAAGAGCATCGGTGCCCTCGTCGCCATCCTGGAGCGCCGGATCGCGCCCCCCTCTCCGGATCCCGGACCTCGGCACGATGTTGCATCGCGGCTTATTTATATTCTCCCTGTCATTGGCCCTCGGCCGGGACCAGCGTCTGTGCATTGCCATCCTGAACCTTGGGTGCCTCCGCCGCAAGGCCGCCGCGGCTCTCGCCTGCGACTACCGAGTGTCTGGCCCCGGCGCCGTGTCGTACGCGGAGCTCAACGCGGTCCGCGTACTCTTCGACGCGGAGCTGGGCTGCCACTACATATCCGCTTGGGCGTGGACGTCGACAGGAACGTTGACGCCATATGCACGAATGCTTCACCTAAATTCCCGGCCACGCCGCCCCTTGCCTAGCTATCCGCCCAGTCGACATGCTCGAGGACTATCTCCGAGTGTTCTGCCTCGCCCCTGCCGGGCCGCCGCATGCTGTCCGCACCCAAGCCCTGCCGTGTGGGGGCCCAGAAATTCCACAGCACCCAATACCCAATGACCCAGTACTCGGGCTTTAACTCGGCGTTCAAAGCCGCCTACACGCGCGCCTTCCCCGACCCGACCAGCCGATCGACACCCCTGGGCCGTGTTTGCAGCCATTCGGGGCACAAGTCCCTTGTACAGTGGCTCTGGGGTCGCTACCGCTAGGCTCGGGTCACCGCCCACGTCGGGCACTGGGCGTGCCGCCAGGACGCGCTAGATGCCACCGAGATTCTCCGGCCCATTGCCGCCCTCTAAAACTAATTCTTCACTGGACCAATGGGAGTGCAGCGACGTCTTCACAGACACCATTGTTACTCACTGGGATGACATCTCCTACACACCCAGGTGAGCGCCCCCCTATGTTGTTCACCGGCACATAGCCTCATGATCTCCTCAGAAAGGCATGTTTGGTCGTGGCCTGTGAGCCAGGGCCACACTGGATTCCCGCAGGGATGAAGGATGAGGCAAGACCAAGAACTAGAATATATACTTACAATCACTAGTTACATGGATTAGTAATTGGCAGTTGTATCCATGTCGGAATCCAAATGTCCGCAGACCTGAGACGGTGCCCGCGGCTGTCTAGAAATGATTTACGTTGATTGTAAACTAGGCTGAAGCTATTCCCTAAAACAGCCAGTTTTTTCAGCGTCTCCTGCCCACCTGATCCAGGGCGTGCAGCGGCGGCTTCAGAGACACCACTGTTAATACTCAGTGGCATGACATCTCGCACGCACCCCTGTATGCGCCCCCCCATGCCGCTACCAAAAGATTGCCTCATGATCTCTTCATAAATGCATTAACCCTTTGGGGTTCGAACGAGGCAATGGTCTAATGGCCAATATGCAAGACCTACGACTGCAGTTGGCGAACGCGAGGTCGTCAAGTGCTGGGGCGGCTTGGGCCGTTGACTCGGGGCGAACTTTACTTTACTTATTAGCACGCAAAGTACTGCTCGTACTTGTGAGTCAAACGGCGGGGTGCATGCATATTTTGATATTGGGTGCTTATTCAGGTGGCATTTAGCCAAGCCCGCTGGACACTAGCTAGGATTATCTCCATGACCAGTTGCTCTTCTATAATTGTAGGAAATTTACCATGACCTTATAGTCATGTCATCTGTTGGCAGCCTCTCATGCTCCCGAGCTTCCCCCCTTCCCTTGCCATCACCAGGTCCTCAGTGCTGCCGGTCATCCGCTACTCACTGGTCGGCTTGTGTGGCTTCCGCCCCCTGCGACAACAAAATCCGGAACACAAGTTCAAGTTATTAGCTACAGCGCGGTGAAATGAACATGGGACTTACCTCCCCGGGGGAGAGAAGAGCTAGACCCACCCCAACCTTTTAGGGTTTTAGGGTTTGCCACTGCTATTTCGTAGCGATCAAATAATCGGATTTCCACGCATTGACTGCTGGGGAAATCAGCGCAGGGCCGACATCCGCGTGCTTCTCATAGTGGCCCTAGTTCTTTACGCGATGGGGTGAAATGCGCGCCTTGATTGCACCTGACGTGGTATCCAACGAAAACAGGAATGATGTTCCACGCTGTGCCGCAGCAGGTGTGTAGGTGTTAAGCGGAGGGTCCCAGGACCCGTTTTTATGGCTGTGGGAATATACACTAGGGAGTAGGTCATATCGAAGACTCCATACAACAGCAAAGCTCTGCTACAGTATTTAGCAACATACATCGTATATTTTTCCGCAGGGGGCGGAAAACCAACACAGTGTACTGATGCGGCACAGGACCAACATGTGCGGCATTGCCGTCAGGCAGTGTCGCAGCACAAACTTGGTGAAACAGGTTGGGCAGCTGGGTCTCCGCCGCTAAAAAGAAGTGGTGACGTTGGCGGGAATTCGGCGCAGCACTCACGCGAGTCTCATCTGTTCCAGCTTGGCGAAGGTGCTGCTGGGAAGCTGGTTGCGCAGCTGCCCCGCGCCGCGCCGCCGCGCGTCGTGCTTGGCCGCCTGCATCGCCTCCTGCGTCTCCTTGTCCGCCTGCCGCATCTCCCGGATGAGCCGGCGCCCGGTCACGATGTACGCGTTGTTGGCGCGGCTCGTCGTCTGCAGCGTGACATCGTTTGATACCACAAACACCTGCACACGGTTGGCGGTCCGCTCAGGAGCCATGTTGCCCGTCTGCCCCTTGACCTTGTCAATACGAGCCAATGGCCGCTGTTGCCATCGTGGCGGCCATCCGTCTCAGAAGCACAGCGCCCGGCCTGCAGCGGCGGCATGGCTTCCACCCACTCGGTGTCACGGCGCCCAGTGCCCACACACCTATCTGACTGGTCAGAGTACGGCTCACGATGGCTGTGTAACTCCTACACTGTCGCCTCTGCTCGGCCTCTGGCAGTTTACGCGTGCTGTTATTCGCAATGTTCTCATCTCTTGTTGCACCCGTCCTCATGACATGCATATTATATATATATATATATATACATATACATATACATATACATATACATATACATATATATATATATATATGTGTATATATATGTGTATATATATATATGTATATATATATATGTGTGTGTGTATATATATGTGTGTATATATATGTGTATATATATATGTATATAAATATATATGTATGTACATATATTTATATGTGTGTATATATATGTAAAAATATATGTTTGTATTTACATACATAGACATACATATATATACACATCCGCCCTCCGAGCACGCACCGAGCCCCCTCGAAGGATGAGCACGGCTTGTCCGTATCATATATACACACACGCCTGGCGATTGCCATGGCTGCTTTCAGGTCTGCAGTGAGAGCAGCACGGGCCAGTCATGCGACATTGCCAGATGAGAGATGACCACATCGGAAGGCCGGGAGGCGGGAAAGGGGGGGGGGGAAAGGGGGGGGGGGGGGGGGGGGGGCGCGTACGTATGGCACGCCTTGCGCATAGAGGTCAGAAACCTTGGTGGAGATATACGTGTCGGCCTCCATCTTGCCACTCCAAACCACATCGAGACCCTTTTGGAGAGCACCCACAACACTGTCAGCAATCATGATGGCTGTTATACCCGGAACCAGTACGCGCAACCCGCCGCACACCCGGGGTTAAACGCGCACTTGCATGTGAAACGCTGCATGCTTAGTTAGAAAGAAAACACCGCGGTGAAAACCCGTCCGGAGTGTAGTCCATGAATGGATATTAAGCATGAAATATATCCTAGAAACGGAGCACAATACATGTGGGAATGACAATATTGCTGGTCAAGAAGGCCCCTTATTTCGTTTTAGTTCACACACACACACTCACATGGGAGCTGCAGTGACAATGGCTTCTACAGCAGCGTGGGCGGTGTGGCCAGAGGGGGCCATCCTCGGGCACAGCCTGGGCGCATGGTCCATTCCACAAGGGAGGGGGGGGGGGGGGTGCGGACCGCTTTGGTGCACTCTGTGACGGTGGACTGCCTGTTGGCTCCATTCATGGCGTCGAAGACCAATATGATCTTCATGCCTGGTGAGCGAGAGTGAGCGCGCGCCGGTTGTGTGTGTGTGTGGGGGGGGGGGGGGGTTAGAGGGGTGCTGGCAAGCCGTAGCAAATGTGTTGAGATTCAGTGGGGAGACACATGTCGGGCTGATGTCCCTCCGCCCCCTTCCACCAACGCCGTAGCTTTGAGCTGTGATTGCGCTTCGTGTTTCCCATAGAGGCTAGAGATAGCAGGCCCTCTGAACAACTCAGACTGAGCAGTGGAGAGCGGCAGATCAGCACGTTGTATCCAGCTTGAATTTCAATTTCAAATCCCCCTCCCACCTGATGTGCCTCCGTCACGATTGTTGTCCTAACCTCCACCCCCACCCCCATCTCCACTTGCCATCCTCAGTCAACACTCAGACCGCACCATCGTCCACATCACCTCCTATCACATCACATTACATCACCGCCACCCCCACCCCCATCCCCACCTCCACGTGCCACCCTCAGCCAATATCCCGCACCACAAGAGGCTGGTGCAAGGCTGAGTGACCCCTGCAGGCTGGGCGAGGCGTGCCCGCAGGGCGACGTGCCTCTCTTGTGGCTGAAATTAGTGAGGTTGAGCTCCAGGTCGCGCCGGTACGTATCCAGCAGGTCCGAGTCCATCTGCCCGCGGCTCTGCCCGTTCACCGCGCGCGCCTCGAAGATCACGTTGTACCCGTCCACCAGCAGGTACGGTGGGTTGGCCAGCCCGTCGGACCTGTGTTGGAGCACTCCACCGGCCGAGTCAGCCCGGCCTCAGCACCGCTCAGCTCCCCGCCTGTGGTCACAGCTGCACGCGAGGGCACGCCGCGCACCCAAAGAGGCTGCGGAAGGAGATCCTGGCCATGTTGCGCTCCTCCGCCTCCACGCGCTCCGCCTCCGCTCTGTGGTGCTGCCGCTCCTCCGCGCTCAGTTTCTTCTTGCGGTGGGACGTCCGCACCACCGTCTTGGGCTCGCGCTGCACGGACAGCTCCTGACCCGCCAGGCAGCGGCGGTGAGCCCTGCGCCCCCGGCCATGGCAGCCCAGGTTCCCCTCCCTGTGCCCCTTACCATGCGCATCAAGTCCAGCCAGTGCGAATTCTGCGCATGAAGGAGCGGGTCGCAGGAGGGTCTAAGGGGGTCTAACCAGAACGAGAAAACCTATTAATATATACTGTATATAGTATTAACACAGTTATACACATATAGTCACCGATAATGTCATTATGTGTATTTGTGCCCCTGGGATGCCGACGCGAGAGTAAGAACACTGCCGATTAGAACCTGCCCTACCTGCTGGAGGTATAATTCAGACGACACTAGAGACTATTTCGGAATGAAGTCGAATAGCTCTACAGGCTGCACGATGCAAGCCCAATTTGAGGCATATACTAAGGGTTCTAATAGGTACGCGTCGACACCCACACAGATAATATACCGCTTCTTGAATGAAACAGGGCCCCTTCGGCAACATTTGCCGACCATATCGGGCAGAACAAGACCGCGCCGCAGGAGGCGCTCGAAATGTGCCGGTCAGCGGTGCAAAAGCAGTGCCAACCCGACAAAAGTGCTGCCCTGCTATGCTCGCACCTTTTTCAACTTGACGAGCTTCAGCTGCGTCTTGAGCCCCATGCGGCTGGTATCGGTGATGCGCCGCGCCGGCTCTTTGCGGCAGGTAACTTCCCAGTGACCCACCTGCCCGCCGCCCCTATGCCCGCAGCGCCTGTGCCACCGCTGGGGGCAATACACCCGTGCGCAACCCCCGCGCCGCAGCTCCACCGCGCCTCGAATCGACGCCGTGGAGGGACACGTTCCCCCGGCGCGACTCGCCATGGCGGGCCGCCCGCAACAGCCGCCGCCGGCTCGCTGCTCGACAACAGGATCGTCGCCAGGTTCTGCCACCTGGGTTCAGGAGCCTTAGACCTGACAGAAGCACCCGGGACCTGTGCCAGGATGGAACATGCGAGTGTGGCGTGTTGGAGTCGCGGCTGCTGCGGCGGCCGTGACGGACAGCGCTAATGCCGGTCTGCTACTGTCACGTGCAAGGAGCCCTCGACGGCAGAGCGGCGTCGACCTCCCTTGGTACCGTTCGCGGTTGCGGGCACCTTAAGACTGAAATTACGTGGGTCAAGCTGGAGGAGGCTTGTGGCGGTGCCACGGCGGCTTGTGGCGGTGGCACGGCGGCCGCAGCTTGAAAGCGGACTTGGGAGTGAGACGCCCTTCGTCTGCTGGTTGTGAACTGGTTTGCTGGGTATGGTTACACGGTGTAGTGCGGACTGGTTTGCTGCCGCTGCTGAAGGAATTCCGGATTATTTCCGCCCCGCCTGGACGTGGGGAGCAGGAAAGGGTTAGTAGTCAGTTCGAGTATCTCCGGTACCTAGCGAGAGTGTAGATGCTACAGTATAGAGCCGACAGCTCGGCAGAGAGCGATCCGGCACTGCTGGCGGAGAGCCACGGTCAGGCGACGCTGCATGCTCTGTGCGTGCCACGATTTGCGCCCGTCCCAGCAGTGACTACGTGGCCAATCTGGTGAAGCTGGGCGGTGGCATGCGCGGCGGAGAAGAAACCGCTACATACCCGGGTACCTGGGAGCGATACCACGTTTGTACAGCGCTAGTATCTGTTCTGGTATTAGAGACCTCTAATATAATTATTACATGAGCCAGCAGCAGAAGGCGATACAGTATCAGGAAATCACCAGAAACGGACAATATCAGAAAGGTCCTCAGAAAGGTCAATCAGAATTTTAATTACATCAGGGCTTTCACAAAAGCGCACTACACCAGAACTAACAGAAAGGTCAATCGGAAAGTACCTGTTCTGGTACTCGTTTGGTACTGTTCTGGTATATATTCGTTTTTTTAAACGGATGCGGGCCGCTTTTAGGCGGCTTGCTGTGTTGTTTTTCTAATTCTGGGGAACTGCCTTTTTTTGTAATTCACAACCAGTACCCTGTATCTGCCGAGTTTGTTGCGGTATAATACCGGTGTGGCGTGTCCTGGGTTTCCCCTCACCTGCTGATATGCATTAGCCCTTCGGAATTCGAATGAGGACCTTTTTGATTGCCTTTTATTTTGGTGATTTCCGATATCGCCTTCTGCTGCTAGCTCATGTAATTTAATGAGGCAATGGTCTACGGGCCATTTACAATTTCACAAGGATCGTCTGGTTTGCCGAAGAATGCCAGGTCTGGTTACAGGTTGTGATCTTCAGGAATTTGCAGGCATACACTCCCACAGCCAGGGAGGGTTGGGCGGGCTGTGGTGCGCTCGATGGAGCGTGCCACAGCAAAGGAGCAGAGTGACCGGTCGGTCCGCCGAGAAGGCAGGTGGTGGCCGTGACCGGCCCCCGCAATCGTGCGCGCGGACACACGCGCCACGGGCGCCGCGCCAGGGCTATCTCGTACAGGTAGAGAAACCACATAAACTAGTTTAGAACGTACCATTGCCAGACCTACGACTGCAGTTGGCGCAAGAGGTCAAGTGCTGGGGCGGCTTCGGCCGACGTCCCAGGGCGAACATTACATTATTACCGGTATGGCGGTATAACTCGCAGCGGCGATTAATTTGAGTCGTCGACGCAAATACAGGGTACTCCAGCAGGATGTATTGAGTTTTACGGCCCGGAATTATTGCCGCGAGGTATATATTTCAGGACGCCATTCACCGCAACAAGTATATGGATTTTCATGGCATCACGCGTAAAGTTGGCATCGGGTCATCACTTTTACTTGGCGCATCAATTGCCTGAGAGGCTCACTATGCCATCGTATATTCATGTAGTAGACGGAGCGGGCTAAGGATGATCTGCCAGCCAGCTCTGCAGGGGCGGAGAAGCCCTCCTGCGAGGTGCACGTAGGCGTTGCATACGCCTCTGGGCACATGGTTGTTACCGTCTTTTATATATGTGTGGTCAACACACTTGCCATATTTTCTACCCTGGATTGGTTATGCTATGCTGCTGACCTTAGCGCGCCCCCCCCCCCCCCCCCCCCCCTCCTCCTTCTCCATAACCTCAACAATCGGCAAAGTACCAGACATGAGCAGACGCAAGCAGGGGCCATGCAGTATGTGTGTGAAGGGCTCATTCTGTAGAAATGCCGTGCTGTGCGTGCTCTCCCTGATTACTTGATGCATGGCTTGGAAATGCAAGTACGCGTGCTCGCCGCAGCTGCACGGGGTGGTGATCACGCCGCGGGGCAAGGGGTACATCGCGTGACGGCCCGAGCCGACCTGCAACTCCGGCTGCGAGTGGCGAGGGTCTCATGATTCTGTGTGGTCTCTTGGTTCCTTGGGGTTGCCTCGGCGTGTCCCGGGAACCAGCCGGGCAGTGCCCGCACGAGTTCCGAGGAAGAACGAGCTCCGCTCCCCTCCGGCGCCGGGGCGGCACCCGCCTGGGATGCCTCAAAAGGTGCCCTCAAAAGCGGCGTCGTGCTCGCCGTAGGCGCAGGGCGGGATGGCCAGGAAGGCGTCAAAGTCGCGCTCAAACTTGTTGCAGCAGCCCCAGCCCTTCTGGCGGTCGTGGAACACCGCGGGCCCGGGGTGGTGGTGGCACGCCTCGCCGTGGTTCTCCCCCTGCAGCCCCGAGAGCGACCATCCCAGGACGGCCTTGAGTGCACGAGTTGGGCGTGGGAACCCGGGATGCCTAAGCAGCTGTGGCGAGTGGGCCACGGAGCGAGAGCGATCTCTCGTGAAACTGAAAGTGGTGTATGTGTATGGGGCATCCACACTCCATTTGCGCGCCCTTAAAGTACATGTTTCAGTATGCAAATTGGCAATATATATGACCAGATTTTGTGAATCGTATTGCGTCCAAAATGCCTTCCAAAATGGTTGCGGCGGAATTTTCGTATAATTCTAACAGAGGACCCAGTATTGAGCACACGCCATTTGAGGTCAGTTATGGATCTTATCATGAAACACCTCCTGATTTATCTATTGTTATCCATGTGGCTAACAATGCTATACCCCTTCCCTGTCCCCGTGTTTGACATGTTCTGCTTGTGTGTGTGTGTGGGAGGGGGGGGGGGGGGGGGGGGGGGGGGGGGACATGCATCCCCCAAACAGCATCACAGACCGCAGCGACAACCGCACTGGAATGCAGGCTCAATGCTGGGCAGCAGTTCATAATTTGGGATCCGAGACCCCAATCGAAACCATACGGCATGCGCATGTGCCCAGGTCGCTGGCCTTGCCTCTGCGGCAGCGCAGGACACCCCATGCCAGCCCCCTCCCCCCTTTGTCCCCTGCCCCTCGTCGCAGCGTCCCTGTCCCGCACGATCTTGTCTCTGCCTCACCCATCCCCGCACAGAGGAGCGGCAAACAAAGGCTGGGCCGTTGTGATGCGGCATGCGGGTGGATGCGGCAATGTAAACCCACCTAGCCCCCTGCCAGCACATGCTGAGATGTAAAGGCGGCATGGCATGGGCGGAACGTACAAGGGGCAAAGAAGGGAGGGGCGGTCGCACCTCCTTGTATTTGTTCCCGCAGGCGAAGTGGCGGCAGACCAGGTTGCCGTCCGCATCCGGCACGGGCGCCGGCCGCGCCACCTTCGGCGCCGGCTCAAGCTGCGGGGGCACAGGGGCGGCGGCAGCCACGGACACCGGTACCACCTGCGGCACAGCCAGCTTCAGTCCCAAACATATTAGGGTACAAAGAGAAAGGGATGCAGGGGGGGGGGGGGGGGGGTCTGCTTGGCGGGACTGAAATGTCAAACACGGGCAAGCTGCGTTCGCACTGCGGGAACGCCTGCATGATCGGAGCAGAAGAAGCCCTGCGCGCATCGTTGGCACGTCGAGGCGGCGGCCGGCGCGCTGGCGACCGGGGGCGCCGCTGCTGCCGGGACAGGCTTGGCTGCTGGCTTTTCGGGCTTCTCTGACGAGTGCCTGCGCCCCACCCATGCAGCCATTGAGCCGTGTATGCAGCATCGGCAGCGGCTGTATGCATGTGGGTTGCGCATGCACTGACTATGTACACACGGCAGATGGGCGCCCAGGCGGTATTGCACATGCCCTCTGGGCGCCATCGCATACCCCGAGCGCAGCCTCGCAGCCCACCTGCCAGTGGTGCAGCCTGGGATGGCCATAAACTCCCCAAAATCGTGCGACTTCTTTTTGCAGCATGTCCACTCCTTCATGCCGTCGTGGAAGTATGGCGGGTCTGCCGCAATGCGGAACACGGACGCCTCCCTCAGGTCGGGACGTGGGGGGCAGGTGCGCTGTGTGTGGGGGGGGGGGGGGGGGGGGGGAGGGGGGGCTCGCACTGGGGTGGTATCGGCAGCTGCTGTCGCTATTGGCCGCCGGGTCGAACTTCTCGCCGCATCCCATTCGGTGACAGGTATGCGGGCCGGCCTGCGCCGGTGACTGCGTGCCCAGCCCTCCAAGCGACAGCTTCCCAACGCCCGGCGACTGCGCCCAGGCCAAGCAGCGTCACTCTAACTTGCGTTCAGTATCGGTGCGCTGCCCGCCGGGGCGCCAGCAACAAACACCGGCCCAGCAGTCCAGCACCCCTCACGCATCACCCAGGTCCTTCCTTGGACGACAGCCTCGCTATGCTATTACGCAGAATCTAAAGGCGTGTCGGCCCTTGGGGTTGAACGAGGGCTTGAGGGGGGGAGAGGGGGGGGGGGGGGGGGGGGGGGGGGGGCTCACCAGGGCCGCTGCAAGCGCCGCCGCGCCGTTCGCCGCGTCCTGGGCCATCGGGGTTCAACAAGCGGTCCAAATGGTGCTGTACGATCCAAGCTTGTCGAGATGGAGGCTTCAGCGGGATGTCGACTAGGACGTGGGGTTGGAGTTCGACCTGCCCGAGTGGTGGCGCGCCCTCCACCCTGTGACACCCACCTGCTGAACGCCGCGACAAATCGGGTCACCGCCGCTGCTGGCGTTCCGGGAAAATCTAGGCGGAATAACGCTACTACTGGTGTGAATTACAAAAAGGCGAGCAGCAAATCCACATCGTCATACCGCTAAAATTCATTCATCGTCATTCCTGCTACGTTGGTACTGTACCGGTACAGGTCAATCTGTTGCAACTCAGCCAACGATGCCGCGTGCATTTTCTATTTCTTTCTGTTCCTGCTTAGTATTATTCGCATATAGTCGCTATATGTATTCTTAGTATTCTTAGTATTCATACAATATATAATACAAATAAAATATTCCTATGCTGGGCTTGGCCGCGCTGCTTCTACCGCGCTCCTGCAATAACTATACAATCATCACCCGACAAATGAGCGCTGTTTCAGGATTTAGCACGCAGATTAGTCCGCGATTTGTAGTACGATTTACTACGCAAACCAGCAACGGTTTAAAATCCTGAGCGACGAATAGATGATGCTTGCGCCAAAAATGAAAAACTTTTGTATTTATTGATGAATAACTTTACACATAGTTTATAATTGGCGGTTGCGATCCATATAATAAATGCTGATAAACATCGTCGGTTGCGATCGCCATCTCAGCAGGTACTAGTGTGAATTACAAGAGCGCAAGTAATGGTACCATGTAGCGCCTACTGGTACCCATGCATGGAGCACAAGGCGGGGTATTGGCTCCGCAACTGCCTCCCGTCCGAGGTGGAGGCCTTCGCGGAGGCGGTGAATGCCACCGTCCTCACGGCGGTCTAGCGGGTGCTAGCTAGGGGTCTCTTTTGATACCTCCACGTACGGAGGCTCCAACACCAATCCGGTGGTCACCGATTTCCTGGCGGAGCTTTTGCAATACCTGACCCCATGGCAGCAAAGGCGGCTACTTTGAGCGAGGGTGCACTGGCTAGGGCGCGCATCGTGTTTCACCTCCCCACTCGGTTGAAGGGCGATGGCATCCGCCGCATGGCTACCGTTCGTGATGCCGCCTTCATCTGCGGCATGATGAATGCCATCCTCCCGAGGTTCCTCACTAGGAACTCCGACACCCCCACCCTCACCCCCACCCCCGGTTTCTTTGACCCACAGCTTGGGTCCGTACTTGGTCGAGGTAGCTTAAACACATCTTCTTCCGCCCGCCAGTATGACCACTTCTTCAACGATGCTCGTGGGTCGGCCAGCTACGCCGCGACGGTGCACGACGCTCCATGAACCTCCCGGCACTTGGGGACGCTCACTGGGCAGGCGTGTACAACACGACGCTATCGCAGCCGCCTTCCGCGATCACGGTATCACAACCTGGGTATCGCTTTACGCCAGGAAGTGGATGACTTGTTCCAGCATGCAGTGCCTCTTGGCAACACCGTACCCATGGATGAACTCAAGGACCTTGTGCCGGACGACGCAGCAAAACTGCCTCTCCCTCCCGGCGTCGTGACCGGGAGCTTGAAGTCCACGTTGCTGGAGTTCAAGACTATGCGGCACGGGGTCAAGTACATTGCCGCGGTGCCCCGGGCCACGGTTGTGAATCAGTTTGAGCGCTCCTGTTGAGCGACATACAATAACAACGGGGCGGGTTGGCAATGCGGGATGCGGCGTGACACTACAACACGGAGATGGGACAGAATCAAAGGCCCTCTTCCGAGACATCCTGGATATGTCGGAGTACACGGGCATGGTCTTCGGCGCAATGGGTGAGGTGAGCAAGGGGATGCACCGCATTGTGCGCGGTGTCGCATGCATGGCCGCGGATAGGAGCGCCCTTTCATCGCGGGGCACTCGGTGCACCACCCGCCGGGCTCACCAGGAGGCCTTACTCGCAAGATTTCCTCGGGGTCATGAGCTTGGTGGCGGCTCGAGAGCGTGCTCGCTTCCTCATCATACGCACGGCGCCGATTCGTCTGCCATCCCGTTGCTCAAGTTGCACAGCATGTCCGTGGATCACCCTCGCACACACTTGCACGCGTGGCCCGGACTCTGAACCGTGTGCGCATCACTCATCCATCCCGCTTCATGCGGGATGCGGGCCGCTTTTCGGCCGCTTGCTCTGTTACTCTTTTAGCACTGCTTTTCGCGGTGGATTTGTTAGTGGTGCCCGTAGTCGCTACCGTAGCTAGACGCTACATCGTTCATATTCGTCGGAACTGCTTCGCCAGCAGCGAAGCAATAAGGATTGGGTACTTGTGGAAATAAATTACATGAGCTAGCAGCAGAAGGCGATATCAGGAAATCACCAAAAAAAAAGGACAATCAGAAAGGTCCTCTACGGCGACTGCGAGGTGGAAGCAGTAACATGAGAAGACGCAGAATGGGCACGAGCCCACGCATCAGACTTGGCCATCTGCACACCGGCAGAGAGAATGCCGCCCAAGGTACCATGCACGCAAGCCGAGACCCGCTGCAACAGCCCCCGCCGTGTGCGCGACAGGTGACGGTGGAACTCAACAGGTTGGCTGGCGACAAAGTTCCGAAGTGCCTGAACGGATTGACCACGAAGGAAGCATGAGGTCGGGGCGGAAGAACCGCCAGGGAAGTTGCGCACAGCCAACAGCACCGCGAAGATGTAGACCACCATCAAAGCCGACTTCCCGACAGCCGCGGAAATACTGGTGGAAATACTATCCGGCAAGTACCTGGTACTACCGGTCCAGGCATATTATATCTGACGGGGGCCACCGCCCGCGACAGGCGCGCGACGGGCCTACGACGGCATGCCGCCCCCATTAGCGCCAACTAGCGAGCCCACTGGTGTGAATTACAAAAAGGCGATTGACAAATGCACAGCCAATGGGCGCAGTACTGGCGCGAGTAAAGTAGCGACAGGATTACTGGTTACCCATGCTGGTAGGTACTCCATGTTTCCTATTGCCTATTCGGGTGGTTTCCTTATCGCCTTTTGCAGGTAGCTCATGTAACTATTTCTTATTTATCTTTTACATATGAGCTAATCCTTAGCAGCATGAGGCGATATCTCTTATTTATGGTAGGCGCGGTACTCCGGGCCATCTTCACGGCAACTGGAAACTCGTTCCCCGCCAGCTCCACCCCGCGGCTCTCTGCAAACGACAGGGCGGCGAGAGTCTGCGCTGCCTATCGACTCCGCATCGCTAAAGTAGGCGGTACCCTAGCTTCCCCATCCACTCGCACGGCTGTGCGACATACGCGTCATCCGGCACCGCGGCGCGGCGTACCTGCTTCCCGCCGCACCGCGCGGCCGCGGTTCAAGTCGCTCCGCGACGACGCCGGGCCGCGGTGCCGTCGCTTCCACTCGGGAACGGTGCGTTCGCAAGCCTGGCGGGGCATCCACCACCGAATGGCTAACTATGCGCCTTGCAACGGGCGTTCCCCGCAGTGTGTCGATGTGAACTCGCAGATAATAGCTTTAGACACTCGCCCACGTGATGCGGTGGTCACTGAGCGAGGCGCCGTGTGTGCGCGCGCGGTAGATGGACGCCGAGGAGCACTTCCCCAGCGCGGGCCCGGAGCACGAGCGGGACGAGTACAGTGACGAGGAGGCAGAGGCTGGCGCCGTGCCGGTAAGCAGCCACCGGCACAGTGGGGGCTCGCCGCCGCGGCACGGCAGCCCGAAGCACCATGCCAAGGCGACGCCTGGCGAGGCGTCCCTGGAACTGCTGTTTCGCAGCGGACAGGTGCGGCCCCTTGGTCGCGCGCAGGCGGTAGCTGCTCACTGGGAAGCGTTGGTGGCGGTCCTAGGCAAGCCGATGGCGCATCGGGGGATGCGGCACGACGGAGCTCACCCGCACGCACTTTGTTCTGCCTCTACACACAGCCTATTTTCTCCTTCGCGGCAGCAGCAGTAGTCGCAGCGGTGGCGGAAGCGCGCGTATTCGGTGTACCCGTACGGGGGTTAAAGTGTTTAACAGAACTACTTTATTTGTCGAGAAGGTGCATCGGTGCGCAGCTCACGGCCATACCACCTGCTGTGCCGGAGGGGCTCAGGAGCTGTGTACATATGCCACCTACGTGTAGAGGGATGGCATATATTTAGCTCCAGATGCTGGGAGGTGCCTGTGTGTTAATGTGACGGAGGCAGGCAGACAGATAGATTTGCATGGTGCTGTACGCCGCTTTTTAGTACCCATCCTCACAGCCATACCAATCACCTGACGCGCCCGCCCGGCGACCCCAGAGCAACCACATCCGGCCGCGGCGCGGCGAGACGGCGGAGGATTTCCTGGCGCGCGTCACGCACCTGACGATCACGAAGAAACGCCTGACGCATCTGAGCAAGCACTTGAAGCTGTGCACCGAGGTGCGGGACTGTCCTGCCAGCGAGGGCGGAGTGCCGTGCGGATGTGGGCGAGGGTGCGGCCAGGCCTGCCCCGCCCGTGGGCGAGCATGGTTGGGGCCTCACGTCGATGCTTACCACCGCAGATGCGCGTGCTGTACGCCTACGACAACCGGCTGGTGCGCATGGAGCACCTCGAGGCCTGCACCCGGCTCACGCACGTGTACCTGCAGAACAACCAGCTCACCGACCTCTCCGGCCTGGGCTCCATCAAGAACCTGGCCAAGCTGTACGTGGACAACAACGCCATCGCGCGCGTGGAGGGGCTGGAGGGGCTGATGCACCTGGAGGAGCTGCACATCTCGGACCAGCGGCTGCCCGAGGTGCGCACAGCGAGCCCCGCCTCCGCCACAGGAAGGACTGGCACGAGGCATCAAATTGAGGAGTGGGTGTGTGGGGCAGGACAACTGCTGGACTTGGTGATGCCATACGAAGTAAAAGGGCCTTGATTACTTTTTATATATAGCATCATATATACATACATATGTGTACATATATTTATTTATATAAATATGGAATATAACAATATATATACATGTATAGTTGTGTGTGTGTGTGTGTGTGTGTGTGTGTGTGTGTGTGTGTGTGTGTGTGTGTGTGTGTGTGTGTGTGTGCGTGTGTGTGTGTGTGTTGGGAGGGGGGGGGGGGGGGGGGGGGGGGGATTGTATGCCTAAAACGTGTATGCCAAGTAGTATGTGAGTAGCTATATGCATTAATACCACTCTGCTCCGGACCGGGCGAGTGCATTCATCGCCATGCGAAAGTGCGCTGACAATGGCGCCCCCGATGGCGCAGGGCACAAGCCTGGAGTTCACCCGCAACTCGATGCTGGCGCTGTCCCGCAGCCTGCGCGTGCTGAGCGCCTCGCGCTGCGGGATCGCGGACGTGACGCCGCTGGCGGTGCTGCGCGAGCTGCGCATCGCCTTGCTGGGCGGCAACCGCCTGGAGCACGAGAGCGTGGAGGGGCTGGAGGCGGTGCTGGGGCAGCTGCCGATGCTGACCTCGCTCGACCTCACCGACAACCCCATCTGCCACATCCAGAAGTACAGGTGCGCCAATCATTCCCGGCCTCCTGGCAGGGCCCTGCCTGGCGACGGTGCTGCCCAGCGGCATTGCCGTGTGTGTGGGTGTGTGTCGCCAAGTACACACCGCTGCCCCCCTCGATGCTACCCGGCATGTGCTCCTAGGGCGAAGGCGGCGCATACTCCACGCAGGCATGTTGGCATGATGCGTGTGTATTGTGCCTTTTGTCAATCGTTGTTGGGCTGCGGCGTTGGGTGCGATTTGCAACCGCCGGATGGTCCCCAGCTACGTAGGTCACAGCGCGACGGTGTGCGGTCCTTTTGTTTGGCTCTGTTTCGAGGCCAGGGACGGGTGAATACGGGAGGTGGGGCATGTCATCGCCGGCCTCGTCGTTTCGTTCGAGCGGAGGTCTATTGCACGAGAGGTCCCGGTTCGATTTCTGCTTCTCCCAGTTGAGGTCAACATCGACCGGGCATGTTCTGGGTACACCCGGTTGATGCATTAGCCCTTCGGGGTTCAAAACGATGAGGCAACGGTCTAGGGGCTGTGCCAGACTACCTACGACTGCAGCTGGCGCAAGAGGTCCAGTGCTGGGGCGGGTTTAGCCAATGATCCGGGGCAGAGAATGAGTATGAAGTAGCTAAAACATAGAAAAAACGGTGAAGAAAGTGAAAAAAAAAGCCGGGATTGTGCGTTTTTTTTTCCACGGGCACCGGGCCATAGTAGTGACCAATGTGATGCGGGACCGGCGCCCAGGGACAACATCATCCTGATGTCGCAGAACCTGGAGGAGCTGGACGGCAAGCCCATCACCGGCACGGAGCGGCAGTTCCTGCTGCAGCTGCACATCCGCAAGCTCAAGCGCGAGCAGGCGGCCGAGCGGCGGGAGGCGAAGCTCGCGGCGGCGGCGGAGGCGCACAGGCAGGCGCAGGTGGGGCGGCCGTTTCGCGTGACCGATTGCCGTCTGATCGACGGCCCCTGTCACCGCCATGGCCCCGGATCGGACGAGCGCTCGCTTACGCACCACCAGGCGCCTCTCATTTCCAATCGGGCGACGCTTTCACGGCTGTGTGACATTGAAATTGTGATTGGACCATCACATACTTAGTTGTCCCGTACCCCCCAGTCAAAATACACTGTACCATTTAAGTGTCCTACTTGCAGACCAAAACAATAATGAGCCGTTTTTGAGGTATAATTGCACAGATATTTATGCGTCGCATTACTATGCAATCTTTCGTATTTCCGACGTTTATGGTTTTCCCTCCTTTGTGGGGAGAAGGGAGGGCGCCCGGGGGGAGGGGCGATGAAGATTGCGATTGTGCTCCAGCCATGTCATACTGCGACAACTCTATGGGTTCTCCGTTCAAAATTGTTTCTCGGTGGACCCGCGAAGAGTGTAAAAACCGGGTGATTTTATCTATCCTGAGATCTGTCAAGATGAAGCGCCGAAGACTGCACTCGCACGGATCTTCGACTCTTCCGACAATTCAGTATTTACGACGTGCGCAGCAACTGAGGGTTTGAAAGTTGTGTTGTCAGCTGCCATGTCCACCGGCGACATGCTCGCAGGCAGTGCCTTGGCAGAGTTGGCCTCGTCTGCGGAGACAAGCCGTGTTGACCCTCATCTCGCTCACCGCAATGTACCCTCTTGCCCCCCCTTTAACATACACACAGGTGGCCTCGGTGTTTCCCGCCTCGGTGCCGATGCCCAACCCCGTCAACCTCGACCACATGGCGCCGCCAGATATCGGCTCGCCGGGGTTCCTGCAGCGCGTGCCGAGCGGCGACGCGCGGCCGGCGCCGGGCAGCCACTCCGGGTCGGACGCGCCGTCCGGCACGCCGCCGCCGGGGCAGGCGGGCGGCCACGGCTTGTCCCTCGCCGGGGTGAACCTCTCGTGAAGCGGCGCCGCGCCGGCACCCCGGCCGCGCGTAACCACAAGCACACGTGCGTGCGGCTCGTCTCTCCTTTTAAAGTAATGGCACTGCCGGGGAGGGAGGCAGGCGCGCGGGCGGTGGGCCCTCTGCTGGGGGAGGGGGCGGCGAGCTTAAGAGACGAGCTTGGCTAGCAGGTCGTCGTCCGCGTTGATGGGGTTCTGGTCGTTCAACCTGGCGGTCGCACAATTGCCTCAGTCAAGTCGGCGCATCAGCGGCTGCATCGCGGCGGGAAACGCCCCACCCCCGGGAGCGATTCCCACAGCGTGGAGCCCGTCTCGCAGGTCCATTTGCAACATGTAATCACCGGAGCGAAAGGGAAGTGCGAGAGGGACTCTTGCATTGCCAGAAAGTCCTGAGGCAATGGTGGGCGGGGGCGGGGCCCCGCACCACGGTGCTATGAGCTTCGCCTTATGCTGGAGTCATTAAGCCGCTAGGGTATAGAAACCCCACTGAACCCCGCTTTCAGTACTTCCCATACGCCGCCCGTGTAACCACAACTCACTCACCCCGGGGGGGGGGGGGGGGGGGGGGGGGGGCGCACTTGACGAGGTCCAGTGGCGTCTTGCCCGTGCTGTTCTTTGCGGCTGGGCTGGCGCCCAGGTTGAGCAGCAGCTTGGCCTCGTCCATGCGCCCGTAGCCCGCCGCGTAATGCAGCGGCGTGTTGTCCTGTCGAAAAGAAGGGCCGGCCGGGCCGGGCGGGGGGGGGGGGGGGGAAGGGGGCGTCCAGGTGCGTTAGGTAAGTTTTTTTTCCCCAAGCCGTACGACCTTTACAAAAGCTGTAGGGCCCCTAGCGCCTCTTTCGTAGCATTTCAAAATATTTGTTGTGTTTTGGGTGGGCTAAAGGCAGGCGCTGTCTCGTAAATACGCTCCTTCTAGGTGTGGCGGCACCTGTAGCTGCGGTAGGCAGATCAGATGGCGAGGGGGGGGGGGGGGGGCGGCTGATGCAGGGAGCCCCGCGGGTGGAGTCGTCGGCCCACCTTGGAGTCGGTCGCCTCCAGGTTGGCGCCTGCCTCCACGAGCGCCGTGATGATGTGCGGCTGGCTGTGCGCGGTGGCGTAGTGCAGTGGCGTCCGGCTCTCCGCGTCGGCCATGTTCACGTCCTGCCGGCGACAGCCGCGCAAGCGCTCAGCCCCGAGGGGGGAGGGGGGGGGGGGGGGGGGGGGGGGGGGACCAACATGCTTCCCATCCCCCCCCCGCCCCCCCCCCCCCCCCTTAACAAGCGCGCGCCCGCGCACTTGCTGGGGCAGCCGGTGGGATGCGCGCATGCGATGGGGGGTGCCACCTTGCCGATGGAGATGAAGTCCTCCACAGCCTCGGCGTCGCCATACCTGCGCACGGGCAGCAAGGAATCAGCGCCGCGGTTTGCCCCCTCCCCCTCTTTGCACCATCTCCTTCCCGGATCGATGCAACAGGATTATGTGCGTCTCTGCAGGACAAGGCGGACCGGGTGCCCCCCCCCCCCCCCCTCCCCCCGCCCTCGATTCTTCCGCTTTTCCGGACATTGTAAACGGAGGTACCTACAAGAAGCGGATACATGTACAGATAAATGTCTTATGTACCTTCGAGAATCTACAAGAACCTTTACTATCATTAACCTCAAATTGAGCGCTTGCATGCAACTCATTAGAACATCCGCTCTACTTGCGCGGTAGTTCCGTGCTTCTGCTGTACTTGGTGCTGGACTTGGGGGTGGTGGGTGATCGGACGGGCGGCGGGATGACTCGTGTGGGCAGCTGCTGACGAGTCCCCGCATTGCGCCTCCTCTGCCGCAGCTACCCCGCGTCGGGGTCATGCTCTCAATGCACTGCTGGCGCAGGGTAGGACAAGAGATGGGCGACGAGGATGAGAAGGCAGTTGGGGCCGGGGGGGGGGGGGGGGGGGGGGGGGTTGGGGAGGGGGTCACTTGGCCGCATCCAGCAGGTTCTCAATCTCCGGCTCGGCAGGTGGCGCCATCGGCTGGGCCGCGGCGGCGGCACCTGTGGCAGCAGCACAGCATGTTATTCCCATGCGCCATCACCTGCCTGCGCGGCCCGCACTTTCTGTGCACCCCAGCTCGCCCCCACAGCATGCCCCCCCCCCCCCCCCGCCCTCTCCCCGCCTCCTCTCCAACCCCGCAGGCTCCCACCTGGCCCCACCGGTCCCAATTTCTTTCCCAGCGCAGTCTGCATCGTGGCACAATCGCGGCGGCCAGTCAGCGGGGCCATGCTGCGGCTGCCTTGAGCTTGGCAACAGCCAGGTCGTGGGGCAAGGCGCGCAGTCCAGTCATCGCGCGGGCACGGACCATGAACTCCTGGTCGTTCATCAGCTCCATCACGCCCTGCATGCCCTTTTTCTGCAGCGGCGGCATCCGGCACGCGCCCGCCCCGTCAGTCCCCCCACCCCCTCGTGGCCTGGTGCCTGCACCCTGTGTGTGTCAGCGAGGCAGGTGCGGGCGCACCTCCGCCTCCGCGAAGCGGTCCTTGAACTGCGGGTCGTCCTTCAGCGCCTGCATCTTCTCCATCATGCCGCCGCTCTGCGAGGCACGCGGGGCGGCGTGAGCGTGCAGCAGGGCACGGGGCACGGCAGAGCCGCCGTGTGCGTGGCGAGCGGCTGGCGTGTTGCCCTGAGAGGCAATCCGGGCGCACCTGCATCTGCTGCGCCATCTGCTGCATCTGCTGCATCATCGCCGGGTTCTTCATCGCCTCCTCCATCTGCTTGATCCTCTCCGCTTGCTGCGAGAGCGGCAGCGCGACTCCTCATCGCCGCCAACAAAAGACGCGACTTACCGCCACCCCCATTTTCGTTTCGGCCCTCCCGTCCCGCGGTCGTGCCTCACCTCGGGGTCCTTCATCGCCTCCTCGTACGCCTTCTGCATCTGCGCCAGCTGCTCCGGGGACTGCGGCGGCGAAGACGGCGCAGGAGGACGAAATCGGCATCAGGAACGCCAAGCAGGGCCGCCAGGAGACGAATGCAAATATGAACCAGGGACCTTTACATCGATCCCATGCGGCAGGGAGATCCGTCGGCTGGACAGGCCGAATTATTGCCGCGCGCTGTCGGAATGGTTATAGCGACTAAGGATTAAGGATGAGGATGAGAATTGAGGATGAAAAGCGACACGCGACTAAAATTTGCTGAATATCTGCTTGCCAGGGACGGCAGCGTCTCGCGCTGGCTGCGGCCCCGCCAGCGCGGTTGCGACAAAACCCTGGGGATCTGTCGTCTCATATGGGCACCTCACCGGCTGGGGGGCGGCACGGGCCTTGACCACCCTGCGGGAAGACGGGGTGGAGCGCAGCGGTGCGGCGGACCGAGCGCGGGCGGTCGCCGGGGTGGCGGGACGAGCGGCGGCGCGGCATGCAGCGGTGGTGAAGGACGCCATGATCGGAGCTCGGAAAAACAGGATGAGGCAAGAGCGGAGATAGGCGAATACGGGCAAGCTGGATTTATCGCAGAGGGCGGTGAGTGCAGGCGCTGTGATCTATCTCGTGTAGACCAGCCAGCATCATATCGAGGTGGAAGGTGACGATGTGAAGTGCTGTGTCAGTCAATCAGCGCTGCAGTGGGGCCGCCAAGCAGGCGTGCACATCTGGCGGCTGATACGATGACGCTGGCATGCCACCTGGGATATATGTGTATTGACAGCGGGTGTCCTCGCTGGAAGGCAAGGTGAATCAAAACGTACCTACCTCAGGTACCAGGGTATGTTAGATTTTATGTAGTCTTTTTGGTTACAGGGAGAGCGTCCAGAGAATGCACGCAAAGTACTGGGGAAGGAAAAGCCTACATTTAAGCAGAACCCTCTTAGCGCCGGGGGATAATAATATGTTAGATTATCCATACATACCTGTGCCGGTGGCGAGAAAATGCACTGAGTTTCGACACGCTCAGTTTTCACCGTGTATCTTCGTCGGGCCGGCTCCCATACCGGCCGGCACTGGCGCATTTTTTTCAATTCGCTAATAATCCTTAATCATAGGCGCACTATAGACAGAACTAACAGCAACTATGAAAGGTTGCCAGCAAAAGAGAGACATAAGCCAGAAACCAATAAGGTCGAGCAGGAGGCCAGGGAGCCAAGAAACAAGGAAGCGCCAAGGGAACCACTAAGTCGCCAAGCTGCCAGGAACCAAAGGGTCGAGCAAGGGAAGCACGGATGAAGCCAAGCAAGGAACGACCAGAAAGACCGAAAGGGGAACATGAAACCAATGGGGACCACCGCCCGGGAGTAGGCCATCAGCCGCGGCGAGTACGCTTGCAGCCAATGACCCGGGTCATAGCAACACAGGCCGACGAGCGACGCGACGCACTCCAGGCGCAAGAGCACCATCACGTGCCGCGCGCGCGGCCGCGACCCCGCCAAGAAGGTTGTCTGCATGTGCCATGCATGTTGATTGATGAGCGAGGAGAAACGGCGGCGCCACGCAAACAAGAGCTGGCCGGTTTTTGGGCCAATGTGTGTGTGGCTAGCTTTTGCGAGCTCCACGAACAAGGCTTGAAGAAGGCAGCGTGCGGGGCCAGCGAGCCGAACTCGGAAACGGCGAAAGGAACAAAGCGAAGCATGCCGACGGCGTTTCGGACACCCTCGTCATACTTTTGGATTTTGTGGCGCTCTGCAGCCCGCAATGCAGTTGATGGATCCGAGCTTGACACGCCAAGGATAGGGGCAATGGTGGTATCGACAGCAACCGTGTTCCCGCGGATACCACCATACCCAAAAAGCCCAACATCGGCCGGCCGGCCGTCGCTGCCCTTTAGAAGATAAACAAGCACCGATGGGTCCGTGAGGATCTGGACACCCACGCCCAAGGCGGACTTCACGTCGTGGCAAACGTCGGAAAGGCCATTTGCCGCCCACTCGTGTGCGGCGTGATTGGAGTCGCCCCCATAGCAACGTGCCACGTGATCAACGTACGCGACCGCCCAAGCTGAAGGAGCGAATCCCACGCCAACTTCCTCAAAACGGGACAGCATGCATTGTATACCGAGAAGGAGCAAAAAGGACAAGGGCAGGGCTCGCCAAGGGAGAGGATAGGAGCCGCCGGAAGGCCAAATGGGCCGCAAGCGGCAACGCGGAACATGGAATCGTAGTACTAAAGGGAACGCTCACGGACTTCACCAAGGCGACCGTCACTTGGAGGATCAGTCACCATGAACGTTGTCGCAGCGCGTAAGAGGCGGCCCCGGAAGCGGGTACTGTCAGGGCCGCTTGTAGGCATACGCGCGGCAAGCTTTGCGAAGCGGACCGTGTAGTGAATGCGGTGGCTCAGGGTTTACTGGACTTTCCGCATGGAGTGCAAGGGGAAGTCCGAGTAATGAGGGATAGCTTGCTTGGAGGGCGGCCACCGAGCGAATCGCAGACGCCGGCTCATCAGGCCCAGCGGACGAGCGGCCGGCACGGGCCACGTGAGAGCGCTTGGAGGGGAGCAACTTAAGGGTAGAGGCCAACGGCCCCGCTAGATCCTCGAGCACCGCTTCTCCACACTCGTCAACGACACGGGTCTGAGCTCCGCGAAGCTCGACATCCCACATCGGCGCCGACACGTTGGCGCCGGCCTCGGGCTCCGGCGTTGAGGTGGCGAAAGCCTTGTGAATCGAGGACGCCCCAACAAAGTAGAGGCTATGAGGGCCGGATATGCCTGACTACGGCTCGGAAAGGAACGCACCGGTGTCGCGCAGGGTGGCGTGTTGAGCACGAAGGAAATTCAAGGCTCGGCCAACCACAAGGGCGACAGCGCCGATGTGGGAGTCATCTGCGATAACCACATTATCGCCGATGCCGAGGCCCCCAAATTGGACCGGGAGGGACAGCTACGTTGCATAGAGGGCGTATCCAAGAGGTCGGGGCTAACACCCCGAATGCCGGCGAGCGTTGAAAACGCAGCGGCGTCTGCATCTTCAAGGGAGGATGTAATAGTGTTGCCAGACCCCTCAGAGCGACCCAAGCCCCGAGGCGTGGAGCGGAGGTGGTGGCCGAAACGACGGCCGCAAACTTGCAGCAAACGAGTAGCAGAGTGGGAGTGGAAGTGGTCGGCCAAACCGGTAAGCCGGGAGCCTAATTGGTGAAAATTTTCGACCGTTTTGTCCAATAGGTCCCGGGCGAAAGTGGCCGAGCCCACAGGCGCACCAAGCGCCGCATTTGTTCGTCTTGTCTATTTGGCGCATATCAGCGACCCCGGCATGCGGTCGCCGTAGATTGCCCGCAGCCGGCTCGGACCGGTTGCATGCAGGCAGCCAACATAGAACTCGCGTTGCAAGTATCTCCACCTCCCCCTCTGCCAGACCGCGGTTGTGCTAAGGGCATGCGGCCCAACGGAGGCTGGATATTTCAACCCTCATCTAGAAAAACAGAAATCTGGAGGTGGGGTGGAGGTTAGGGTGGTGTCGGGGCTAGTGAGGTTAGGGGTGGTGAGCGGTTGCGTATCCCCGCGGGAACGAGCCGCCAGTAGGCCTTTCCACGGCCGGCCTCAAAGCCTTTAACTCGCCTAGCCACCAGCCCGTGGGTATGTAAGAGGCTTGGGTAGACTCTCTGACGCAATGTGGGGGCTCCTAGTGGCTTCGGTGTGCAGGTGCGAGTAAGAATGGCGATGAGCGGGACTGACAAACGCCCGTGTCGAGACCTAAGGGCACCCTACATTAATACTGACATACCATGTACGGTTACTTGTACCACCCACTCCCACCACTCCCACCCCCACCGCTGTGGCAATCTGAATGACCTAGAATAAGACCGCCGTTGACCCAGCCGCGCCGGGCAGACCTAGCCGTGGTCCTTGCATAGCTCTGGGATGAGTGGGGACAATGCCGATGTGTTACGCCGCCGTGCGGCTGGTGTGCGTGGTGTTATATTACTAGATAATGTGTCGAAACCATTGTACTTTCTTGATAATTACATTACGTACCCGTTATCGATGGATGTTAGCAAGAACATTAGGGATGATGATGCTTACATGGAGAGCGTCGAGAGAATGCACGGCAAGTACAAGGGAAGGAAAAAGCCTACATTTAAGAAGAACTAACTTACTTAATGTAGCGCCATGCCCGGTATCTATTCGTGGCCGATGCATTTCGGCAATATCGTCCCGGCGTGTCCTAGGGTTTCCCGGTTGATGCATTAGCCCTTCCGGGTTCGAATCAGGCAATGGTCTACGGGCTATTATGCCAGACCTACGACCGGAGTTGGCGCAAGAGGTCAAGTGCTGGGGCGGCTTTGGCCGATGTTCCGGGGCGAACTTTTAGTACGTACCTAATACTTGTAGGGACTAAGTATTAGGTAATGTTGGTATCCGCGGATAATGATGGTATCCGCGGGAACACGGTTGCTGTCGATACCGCCATTGCCCCTATCCTCGGCGTGTCAAGCTCGGATCCAACGACTGCATTGCGGGCTGCAGAGCGCCACAAAATCCAAAAGTATGACGAGGGTGTCCGAAACGCCGTCGGCAGGCTTCGCTTTGTTCCTTTATTCGCCGTTTCCGAGTTTGTCTCGCTGACCCCGCACGCTGAGGCCTTCTTCGTGGAGCTCGCAAAAGCTAGCCACACACACACACTGGCCAAAAACTCGGCCAGCTCTTGTCTGCGTGGCGCCGCCGTTTTTCCTTGCTTGCTCATCAACATGGCACATGCAAACAACGTTCTTGGCGGGGTCGCGGCCGCGCGCGCGGCACGTGATGGTGCTCCCACGCTTGCGTCGCGTCGCTCGTCGGTCTGTGTTGCTATGACCCGGGTCATTGGTTGCAAGCGTACTCGCCGCGGGTAACGGCCTACCCCGGGGCGGTGGTACCCATTGGTCTCATGTTCCCCTTTCGGTCTTTTTGGTCGTTTCTTGGCTTCAAAACTATATAGAAACGCGCCCCGGGGCGCGATGCTGCAAATCGACATTATAAATTTCTCTTTCACATCAGAGCTTTAACATATGCGCACTACTGCAAACAGAACTAACAGCAACTATGAAAGGTTGCCAGCAAAAGAGAGACATAAGCCTGAAACCAAGGTCGAGGAGGAGGCCAGGGAGCCAAGAACCAAGGAAGAGCCAAGGGAAACATGAAGTTGCCAAGCTGCCAGGAACCAAAGGGTCAAGGGAAGCATTGAATAAAGACCAAGTCCTTAGTTCGTACAGTAGTTCGCTACACATGGTACTTAGTGTGAGGATATATCCTATACCCTCACTAACCCTAATCAACCATAGCACACATTAAGGCGCGTAGCGCGCGCACCACTTGTAGTGGCTGCGCCTACGCCCTGTCGTCCGCACTGCGCCCGCTGATATATCAGCGCGGCGCCCTGCCGGACTGTAATAACACAATACTCACCCTCACAACCTCGGAGTAGCACAGACTCTTGCCACCATAAGCGCATTCCCTCACACCTAGTCCTGTCCCGGGGGCGGGAAAATACGCATTACCACCTGCGAGTACATTGCCGAAGTATATCAAAAACCTTGGTGGCAGAGTATATTGTCTTACCTATAGCCTATAGTAGCCTATAGTAGTGCGTGTGGTATACGATATGTGATATATTTCATATATCAGGAAACAAAATAATATCGCGAGTAAGCACCCAATAATAAATACAGTAAGAGACGATATCCGCACGCCCGGTTTCGTCAGCAGCTGGAAGGTTCGCGCCCGGAACCAGCCGCCATCCCTCCGCCCATGTGCAGATCTGCTCCACTCGTACCCTGCTCACCTGCTGCCGTTCTACTCCAGATCGCGCCGCCCAGCCACAGCCGAAGCCTTAACGCTGAGTGCTCGAGGGTATCGATAAGCATGGCAGGGGAGGATGCAGCGCCCACCCTGGGAAGCCTATCGAGCGAAGCCCAGGCGATCGTCTACGGCGGCGCCGCTCTAGGTGTGTGTTCGCACAGCCAAGAAAGCAGCCCCCCGTCAGCGCCCTTCCCGCGGGAACATGCGATATGCTGCTGAGGGTTCAAATGTGTGCACAAGCCCAAAGTACTAGCGTCCCAAATCATTATTTGCCCAAAATTCAAAATCTCCGCGCTGTCAGCGGACTTGGACACCCGCCGCACCACCTCGCCGCTCCCTTTCGGGCGACTACACGTAAGGCTATCAATGCCTGTGCCCCCATCCTTCTGCAGCCGCTGCCGTAGCTCTTTGGCTCGTCTCCATCGTGGTGAGGGTCCTGTGGCGCGCGGTTCGCCGGATTGGTGGCGCAACGGCGGCTCCCGCGCGGAGCAAACCGTCCGCCGGCGGAAAAGCGCAGCGCACGCCCGCCAAGCCCGCACCGCCCGCTCCTCAAGCCCCGACACCCGTGCCCCCCAGCAGCAGCAGGTGAGGGTACGCAATTCTGCAGTAAGCTGGTCCGCAGTGCACCTCGATCTGGCTGTCTACATGCCCCCACCCCCGGTCTTCGCGAACCGCACCTCTCGACTCGGGAAGCTGCCGCTCGTTTCGCCAAGGGCAAACGCCTTCGTGAGAACCGATCCGAGTGTGCTGCTGCAAAAGCCTGCCTGACCCCTCTGCTGTCTCGGGCCGCAGCGAGCCCGCCAAAGCTGAGCCCAAGAAGCACACCATCTCGCTGCGGCAGGCCAAGGAGGTGCGCTGCTCAGGAGGCGGCAATCGCCCCCCCCCCCCCCCCCCCCCGGCCCCCCCCACCACCCTCACACGCGCGCGCGCGCTATCGGCCGGTGCAAGGGGGAAACATCGCCATGTCGCCGCCGCCATCGCTTATTTCCTTGACGTGCTGCCAGCGCAGCTAACCAGCTGTTTATACACAGTTACACGGACCCTCCTCCCCCCCTCCCCGGCCAACCTGGGGCTTCCATCGCCGCGTGTGCTCACTCCATGGCACTGGCTCCCCCTGTTGCGCGCAGGATGCCAAGAAGCAGGGCGCAAAAGGTGCCAAGGCCGCCAAGCACTCGCACCCTCTCTTCCTCGGCACCCTGCAGGTACGGCAGCGACATCTCCACATCTCACGCGACCCCAATAATCAACCACGCATAATCACCCCCAGCTCACAACACCCCTTTGGCGCCAATGCCTACGTACGCTATCAGAAACGTGTTGCTTGCCGCTCAGCATGCCATATCACACCTCCGCCCCCTCCCGCGCCGCACAGGGCCACCAGGACAGCGTGACTGGCGTGGCGGTCAGCTGGGACTCCAAGACGGTGGCCACTACCTGCGAGGACCGTGTGCTGCGCACATTTGGTGAGTGCCAAAGTGGCACTCGCGCCATGGCATGCATTGACCAGTGCAGGGCAGGCTGCATCGCTGCAAGGCTACTCAGATGGGAGGGGGGGGGGGGGGGGCACCTTGGCCGCACAAGCTTTGCTGTCTTGTTGAGAATCCATGTGCCTGTTGGTGCATTTAAGATCGCTGATCACCGCATCGCCCCTATGTTTGATGCTGCGATGCTGTCTGACGGCGCTCAGCCCATAGAATGCATACGCTTGGGTCCCCATGAGACGCCCGGTGGTGTCTGTCCACGGCACAATATGGATACTGACACGGATGCCGATTTCTGCAGCGCTGCACGAGGCGGTGCGCGGCCCCAAGCACACCAGCAACCCTCGCGTGAAGAAGAATCTGACCAAGACGCCTACGGGCGTGGCGTTTGGCGGCGGGGACGACGAACTGGTGGTGTCCACCGCGGGGCTGCTTTCCCACGCCAGCCTGGCGATGTACGCCAACAAGACCGGGCAGCAGGGGAAGTGGGAGGAAGCGTGGGAGATGGCCGACTGCCTGGATAAGAAGCCCGTGCTGCCGGGCGGCCTTGCCGCGGGGTGCAACGAGGCCGCAGGCCCGGGCAAGGCGCAGCCGCTGGTGCTCATGGCTGCAGGAGGTGGGCGCCTATGCCGGCGGCGGCATGTGATCCCTCCCGGCCGAGTGAAGCGTAACAACTGCACCGACGGTGCTACTGCAGATGGAGGGGAACCCAGTCCCCGGAAACGTAGTCCAACACTCTCCGCGATTGCTCGCGGTCCCAACACTAACCTGCCATCATTCTCAAGCACGCCCTGCGCCATTGTTTAGGTCATACGCCCGCTCATGTTATCCTTTCCGCTCGGCGAGCCTCAGTGCTGACTGCGTCACCTCAGGCATGTGCACGCACGTGGGATGCCACCGGTGGTTGTTTACTTATATAATGGCAGTTTGTGGGGTGTTGGTGTTAAAGGCGCATGGCGGTGTTGACGGGAGACATAGATGGGTGAGGCGCTGAGTGTACACCGTCAGTTAACGCCGGGGTTGACTTGGTTGTGACACCCGAGTAGGTGGCAGCGCGGCTCCCCATGGCACACCCTCGTGGGTGGCGAAGTCACAACATCTCACCGTGTTACTAGTCATGACCGCCGGTAACAGGGTTACCCACGAACCATGCTGCACTTGCTACATGGTGACCCGCTGCCGGGCCAGACAGCAGTGCTGCGCCCTCGGGCCTATGTGTCTCTCCTTGGCACCGCTCTGCTAATTCGTGTATCTCTAGCAACCCTGACCCGTGCCCCCAAAACTCGTGCCCTCCCCTCCGACACCAGGTGGCTCCACGGAACTGCGCCTCTTCTCGCCCAAGGCCGGCGGCCGCATGCTCTTCAAGTTTGACTCTGGGCAAATGAAGGTGCGCACCACGAGCTGTGCGAGTGCGCCTGCCGCAAGCAGTAGCCAGTCACATGTGCAACCGGCAACCATGGTGGGTGACTGGCTACTGCTTGCGGCAGAACTACACCACGGCTGTGTCCGCGGACGGCCGGTTCCTGTCTGTGGGCGCCTTCACTGCGGAGATGAAGATTTGGGAGGTGAAGTTTTCCCGCGAGGGCGCCTACTTGGGGGTGGAGATGGTCATGGGCCTCAAGGGGCACTCAAGCCAGGTGAAGTGCGTCGGCTTCTCCAGCGACTCGCGCCGTGCGGTGACGGCCTCGCTGGACGGCACACTCGGAGTGTGGAACATTGACGTGCGCTACCACCTGAGGGAGGACGCCAAGCGCATCGTGAAGGTGCTCACGCTGGCCCACCATCCAAGATGCGATGGGATGCGGAAGCCCCCAATCACGACATGCCCATACAACTACACAGGCTCACAGCATGCATGCGAAAGGGCATTCCGCAGCTAGGGGGCAAGCGCAATTGCATGTGGCGTTGTCGTAAATGGTGGTAATTGGCTAGTCTTATTGGTTCCGTGACCTCCTCCATGATTATTGCATCGTCACCCTCCCGATGGTAAAGCTTGCACGTATTCCTCGCTTTTCCCACCCATGCGCCGACACGGCGGCCTCACGCCACCTTGCCCCCATCGCAGGAGCCGCTTCCCCTGCCCGAGGGGCAATGCTATGACCTGCTGGCGGTGGCGCCGGAGGCCTGCGGCGGGGTCATTGCAGCGTGCCGCGGCTCGACGCTTCACTTCATCTCCCAACAGACCGGCAAGCTGATGGAGGCCGTGGATAACGCACACGCTGGGGGCATCGTGCAGATGGTGTGAACCCCCCTCACAATACATCCCCCAACCCGCATGCATGATGAAGCTATGCCATGCATCTGCAATTTAATGTTGCAGTGCAATACTATACCATACCGCTGCAATTAAATGTATTATGTGGCAAGGCATGGAGATAGGCGGGAACTGGTGCTTATATACGAAAGGTGCACATTGTGATGATGATGTTACGTTGCGTTGGTGACCAACATGCAACATGCATGTAGTCGGCTAGTCGCGTGCACGGGGCTCCGCCTGATATGCATGCACATATAAACACTGAGTGCAACATTGGATGAAAAATAGATTAAAGATATTTGTGATTGAGAAGTATAACATTTTGATATGAAAGTGGGTGTCCTTCTCCCATGATAAGTGATGCCGTCCGCCCTCTTAATTTCTTCCCCGGCGCTCTTTGCCAAGTGCGGTGCGCTCACCGTGTTGCTTCTTGCAGGTGTGGACCCGCCGCCCCATCGAGACGGAACATGGGCTGCAGGCGGTGTTGGTGACCGCAGGTGCCGATCACAACGTCCGCTTGTGGGGATGCCCCTCCGCCTAGCCCCGCTACGCCCCCCGCACTGCACACGATCAAGCGTTGATTCGCCAGTTGGCACGATAGGGGCCAAGTGGAGGTGGCGTTTTGCTTGAGTCGCCATGTTTAAGCGATTGAGCTTGATTGACCAACAATGACAGTTTGCCTATCTGCATGCTTTCGATTCCTTCCTTTACATGTGGTTATTATGCTACTTTCCGACCTTCATCACTGCTTCAACAAAATGATGGGTGATACTATGTCGTAATTTTTTCAGTATCAGTGTCAGAAGTCATCATTGCCACCAGCGCAATTGAGTAAAATTTCTCAAATACACATATGTACTGTATATATGTGGTATACGGTATGGGTATGATATTGTGTAACATATGTGTGACATTTCTAAAATCTCTGTATGTCTTGTGTTGAACTGTTGTTGATTAATACCTATGATGATGTTTGTGGCGCTACCATAAACACAACATATATCCAGGGAGGAACATATGTCCAGGGAGGAAAATCCGGGTCATCACCACTATCGAGTTGTGTATTGGTATTCTAACTTGAATGTTATAATATTAAAACTTGCATCCTCCGCAAGGTCAGACAAATCATACCGCCGGCTGCTATGAGATGCGAGTTCTGAGCATGCACGCGCCCACAGGTGCCAGTGGTGTAGTAGGTAGTGTAGCACGCCATGCCACCGTGGATACCTTTGCTTGCATTGAGGCTCTTGGTATATGTGCGCACCAGTAAGCGGGTGACATGTTTATTCGACGGGCAGTCCTGGCCTTCAGAGGGCTGCATGCTACGGGGTGTGGCTGACCCTATGTGGGTTCATGCAGTCGGGCCGAAAGGACAGCTGGCATGTTTAGCTAGAAGACTGGCAGGAATAATAGGTTGGAACGTTGTCTGTTTCAACAAAGCAAAAAGTTGCAACAATGTCAACGGGCAGTGCCGGTGGGCAGAACTGTGTCACGGGATGCGATCAAGGATCTGATTCCGTATGGCGGCCGTCTTGTTGTGCCTACATATAGTTGCATGTTGCGGTGCGTGGGCGGGAAGGGGGGCGGTGGGGGGGGTCTCCATGCTTATAGACATGACAAAATGGCACGGTAAAAGCTGGGTTCACAAGCAGCGTGACACATTTGCCGCATCAGCTTGGGAATCATAGGGCTATGTGAAAGGAAGCAAGGGCGGAATAATGAAGAGCTCAAGGTGTCGCCTTTGCAATAGCGACACGATGCGGGAAGAAAGGACCATGCGCCATGAATTGGCGCCGCTGTGCATGCGGTAAGTGTGTGTCATGACGACCACAACGACGCGCCAAAATTGGGGCAGATTACTTATCATCGCATGCTATCGTGCTAGCTATCGAGCTATTGGCCGTACTCGGGCGCAGTTTCCGGGGTTCCTCATGGCACAACTGAGACGATTCGACAACGGCAGGCATACCAGTGATAGAGCGAAAGGACGGACGAAGCGGAAGAGTAGGCGCGGAGTATTTCTAAACCTGCTTGCTTGCAACACTCGTGTGAGAGACGGATTAGTTTTCGACTCCGCCGGTCAAAATGTCATCGTGTGACGGAACATCTGCTCGTCAGATTTATGCGCTCGTTTGGATCGTCAACAAGTCGTACGAGCAGATAGTGTTAACCTACGCGTCGAAAGACCAGTAGTAGTCAGTCTGGCTACCCGGAGGTAAGTGCTTGGCGACTAACGAGGACCCTAAGACTGTATTTATAAGATCTACGAGGAAACCAGTATGGTCATGTTCGATGTTCCGGTCGAGTCCTTGCTTTGTTTGTCGGTGAGACATCTTAGAGTGTCACAATTAACGAATTACACACATTTTTCGGTAAGCTCTCGAGCCGTAACTTTGAGCAATACATGCGCAACTTCGACCGCGCAACTGCACTAGTGGGACGTGCTGGCCCCGCAACAGCTTCGGACTCCTCTCTGTCTCCGTTTGTACAAGACTCAAGATATTCCGGTCTCGCCCATTCCTGAACTTTGCTTGCCGTTGCCGGCTGATGTGCTCCCATTAACCCGACTGTACCTCATGTAAGGAAAGTTTAACAAGAGGGGAGCCAGAAGACAGATCGATCTAAGAGAGCAGGGAGACCCGCAAAGGCTCCCCAAAACAAAACCCGCCGCCGTCAATTGGCGACTAAGAGACAAAGAATTTGATTAACTACACAAGCAATCGCGTCTCACCTAACATTCCTAAGACTGCATTTCGTGGGGCCGATGGGTTCTACTAACGGGCTGTCGTGTCTAATAATGCGCCAACCACTTTTCAGCGGCGGCTGATGAACATGGTCCTCATCAACCCCTTTTATTCCTACGGAAGTTCGTGGTTGTGGTCAACTTGGACGACGATATCTGCGTCCACAATCGTGACGAGGATGAACACCTCGATCACCTCAGGCAAGTCTTATGAGCTTTACTATCCCGGGATAGTAAAATTGACACAGATTGAAATCGTGTGTCGAAAGTGTCGTGTTAGCCGTACGGATACTATAGTTACATGAGCAAGCTGCAAAAGGCGATCATGAAACCACCCGAATAGGCAATAGGAAACGTCCACTACATCAGTTGCGAGGTGGAAGCATCACCAGAAGAGGGTGCGGAATGAGCACGGGCAATAAACGCGTCAGACTTGGCCGTTATGCACTCCGGCAGAGAGAATGCCGCCGAAGGTACCATGCACGCAAGTAGAGACTCGCTGCAACAGCCCCCGCCGTGTGCGCGACATGTGATGGGGGAACTCGGCAGCGGGCTGGCTGGCAACAAAGTGTCGAAGAGCATGGACGGACTGACCACGAAGGAAGGATGGAGTCGGGGCGGAAGGACCACCAGGGAAGTTGGGCACAGCAAGTAACACCGCGAAGATGTAGACCACCATTAAAGCGGATTTTCCGAGGCGGCCGCAGTCCTCAACCACAAAAGGGTAGTACCGCCGGTGAACACCCTGCACCGGGGCGGAAAACGCCCGGCCCGGTCCGCCGCTGGCTTATTTTGCTCCGCCTCGGTCGCCGCGATCCCCGGGGTGCACCAGCGGGGGTCGTTGCCCCAAGTGGGGGTCGTCGAGGACACGCACGCGAAATCGATCATGAGTAATCGCACGCCGCCCCCCCCCCACCTCGCCAGTGTCAATTGACGGCCGCGGGCGGTCCGCTGGGTACAGCCCCCCTTGATGGGTATGTCTCAAGGGTCAAGCAAGTCGCCGGCTCCCGAACTGTCCCGGTCAAGCACCGCCCCCGCTTCGATCGCCATGGAAGCCCACAGGTTTTTCAAAGCGGTATGCATGCGGTGCTTGTAGTTCGCAACGGGGCAGATGGGCAGATGATCCACGATGAAATCCGTGGCATTCCGCGGTAGGTTCGAGCCATCCGCAGAGTGAAGCCATGAGGGGTCAATCCCATATACACGTGGGACCAGGACATGTGACAAGCGCGGAACCCCCGCGCGGGCGAAGGCCCAACACCCGCGCAGCGGCGGCCGAATAAGCAGCATGGGGAATCTTGCGGGCTGACTCGTGATCCGACTGGAAAAGCGATAGGGAGCCCGGTCCGAATGCGTTGTACAAGCGCAAGGTATCAAGTCGCGAGGCCGCTGCACCCATACGTTGGAAGCCAAGAGCGAGGGCCACGAAGTCACGCAAGCGAATCGCACGGCTGAGGTGGCGTTGGACAAAGCAACCATGGTCGTCGTGGGTTGATCATCGGAGGCAGCACCCGTGCCCGTACCTGAGGGCGGAGCTGTAGTACCGCCTGGCTGAGGTCCTAATAGGGAAGGAGATGCCACTGACGGAGGGGGTGCCACTAATTCGCGGGGCAACGGTATCTTGAGAGCTATGGCAGCGCATGTAGTAACGGTATTGGCAATACTCGTACCGCCGATAGGAAGCGATTGCTGGGCAGCAGACGCGGCCTCAATAGTACCAACTCCATGGGGAGTGGCCGTAAAAGGAGATATGTGGTGACGCTCAGTCCTCCGCTAGTGCTCGTACCCGTACGGGCCTTAGTACCAGCACCTGACGGATATCCTGTGGACGGAGTACGGAGACTATCCTCGCGTTGATTAATACGTACTGTTTCGTACTACTTTCCAACGGACAATTAAAGCATATAAAATCCTGCTGCGAAAATTGCCGCAGTAGAAGATTGGCCATTACTAATTAGTACGTTAAAGGAGTTGAAAAGCTACTTTGTTCAATCCCGCTCGTACTACCGCGGTAGTTCCGCGGAGGTAGTTCGTGCACCCCGCCCATTCCGATTGTTGTGCGGCGGTTCCTACTGTCAAAGCACAAACCCGATACTTTATATATATATTGGACTACGAATGAGTATTGTGGCGCTTTTGAACATTAAAACCCGGATGATTTCCGCTATCTATTGTCCTCATTCTTGCCGATTTGGGCGCAAATAATCGATGTTTATTCTGCGACCGATGTGTCTAACGTTGCCCTTAGCAGTGTCATGCGGCAATACCACGGTCTTGGCTTGCGGCATGTCAAATACTTTGCGCGCAATGTGAATGTTGCAGAGCAAAAGCACTTTGCTAAGGAGCTCGAAGTTTTCGCAGTAACAGCCTCGATTATAGACTTTCGAGTGTACATCGAGGGGGCTACATATGATGCACTGGTTATTGATTACACCATGACGTTAACTAATAAGGTGCTAAAGCAACGGCCGGAAACCATGTATACTAAACGTTAGGTTGACTGGTTGAAACCATGCAGTCCTACACGAATTACATATGGCATTGGAATAGTACATGAAGGGAACCGCTAACTACATTGCGGGCGCGTTGTCGCACCGCCGGCCGGACTGCATAATATGCCCGCGCCACATATTGTTGCCCCTTATTACACACGCACGTGGTGAAATGGGGATGTACATGAAACCGGCTAGCACAAAATGCAACGCATTTCACTTCGTGTGACATCAACAGTGTAAGGATATGTACCACACAAATCCCCATGTGGGTACCCAGTGCCTGGTGCGTTTTGCGCAGTATCCTTTCAGTTTGTGCTTCTACGCACGCATTGGAACCGGGTTCGATCCCCCGGAGAAACATATAATATGACATGATATCCCGCAATGTTGGACGACCCGGCCAATGCGGATCGCCACCGAATCCAAGCCGAAACGTTGCTGGAGGAGGTCTTCCATCCTATGGGGAGGGGTGGAGTGTAAGGATATGTACCACACAAATCCCCATGTGGGTACCCAATGCCTGGTGCGTTTTGCGCGGTATCCTTACAAACAGTGTGTTGACCGACGTTATTGTTTCCGACGCCTCACTGTTGCAAGCGTAACGCGCACGCATCCAACACCTTACATTGTACTTCCCGCAACTGGCCTTGCCATGCGTACGTACCTCTAAATACACTTTTGATGTTGCTAATGATGAAGGTCCATGGCACTATTTGGGTCGCGTCGCTATCCCGAAAGGGCTCGACATCAAGCGTCGAGTGCGGTACGAGGTAAACGACAAGCACGCCTATGTCTGGCCATCCCGCCTCGCGTGAACGTACCCATGCTCGTGTGCTGCAATATTTTCACATGCCGAATGCTCGTCTCCGTTCTGTTGAGTATTGCAAAAAAAAGTGTGTACTGTGTAGTTGTGATATGGCAATGCGTCCGCAGCCCCGAGATGTGACGCACCGGCTGTCTACGCCGACCATGGCGGGAGCAGGTTAGCCCCGACTATGTCACCGCCATGCATGTTTGTCAAGCACGGCGCGCGGCCCGCACGGTGTATAAAATCAGCGGTATAGCGTGCGTACGTGCGGTGTACTCGTACAATAAGGACCACCCCCATCATACCCGTTGATCGGCCATTAGGAGTGCCCTCGATGCAAACCGCCAGTTATAGACCCTTGAGAGGAAGTCAGGGGGTGGGATTTGCTGGGCCGAGCCGGATGGGATTTGGTGCGGCGCGGGTGAAGAATCCTGCTATTCAGCCCGTGTCTCATCTTCGCACGACACCCGTATTTCCGCTGTTTTCAAAGATTATATTCTAGCCACCCGTCACCGGCTCCCGCTGCACCTGCAGGCTGACAAATCGACCCATATCGGTCGTTATATCGCTGTATGGGTGTAATCGCCTTCGAGTAGGCGTAGGTAGATGGGTGGCGCGTCGATCACGCATCTACGGGTGGTGGCTGACAGCTCCCCCCCTTTCAGCCCTAATCTCGGCTCAGAAATATGGGGGATGAGATGGAGCACCGCGCGCCAACACCTCGTGGGCCACTCATGGGATCACCTGCACCCCTTTGAGCTAAGCCATGGGATGGTACATGTGCGGTGGGCTACATAGTAAGCTGCGGGTGGCAGTGGGTGCGCCTGCCCGTGCGAATGCCTACCAGCGAGCCGCAGCATGGAATGCTGTGTGAGCACTGTACACCCCGGGTGTCCCATGCCAATACGATACATTTCCAGTGAACCTTGATCTGTGTAAGGATGAATGATGTGCTGTAAGCATTCCAGGGTCAAAGTGTCTGCATCCACCATAAATGCAAATGCAAATGCAAGTCACGCTAACACCACCGCAGTAGAGACCGTTGGGGGTGGCGGGGCTGTAGGCGAGAGAATAATACGGTGCAAAGCTGTCTGTCACTGATGTGCTGATGGTGGGTGGAGCATTGGCAGCCACATACGATTAGACCATCAATCGCCCTTCACCATTTGCAACCCAAACTTTCGATGACCCCCTTCATTATTATTACAGATGATTACACGCTTTGTTTTACCTCTGCCGGAAGAATGACAGCATCTTGTTCAGGCCGGTGTCTAGAAGAGGCCATGACTTCTCCATGCCGATGTCACACAGCACACGGTGCGCACAACCAAAGCCGGAGAACACCACCGCGTTGACGCCCTGCAGCGGAGGGGACAGCGGCTAGTTAGCAGTGACGACGGAGGAATACGCACAGATGTCGGCCGCTAGATCCACAGGCGTCCTTCTACGGAACGTGGCGCTGGCAGGATGGGGGTGCGGGAGGAGATGGACGGACAAAACGTGCCACTGTCACCATGCCAACATACTTGTGTGGGCGGGAGGCCTGAGGAGGGGGGGGGTGGGGGGTTACCTGGCCTGGGAAGGTTGAGTCTCCAGTGCAGTACAGGCCCTCCACTGCAGTCGTGTTCAAGGGCATCGACAGCATGCCCAGCGGCGCGAACCGCGGGATGGGGCCGTACGTCCCATCGGCGCGGTTTAGGAAGCGGCGCTGCGTTCGCGGGGTGGCAACCTCCTTGAGCACGATCGCGTCGGACAGGCCCGGGAAGACGGCCTCCAGGCGCTGGATGAACGCGGCGGCCTTGGCCTCCTTCTCCGCCTCGTACTCCTGCGGCGTCCCGAACTTCCAGTTGTCTATGTAGTCGGGGGTGAAGGCGTGGATGATGTGCGTGCCGTCGGGCGAGAGGCTGGGGTCCAGGACGGTGGGGATGGACACAAAGAGCGTGCCGTGCGCGTCCTCCAGCCGCGTCCAGTCCTCCAGCACGATGTGGTGGCACTGACAGTCTGCCGGCAGCAGGTCGGCCTTGACGCCCAGGTGCATGGTGAAGAAGGACGGCGACTTCTTGAACTTTTTCAGGAACGCGGCCTCGGGCGCCGGCAGCTCTGGCGCCGGCAGCAGCTTCTGGAAGGTGTCCCAGCGTGTGGCATTGCTGATGATGGTCTTCCCGCGGATGATCCTGCCGTTGGCCAGCATCACGCCCGTGGCCGCGCCCCCCTCGCCCTCCGTCACGATCTTCTTCACATTGGCACGGTACATCATGCGTCCGCCGCGCTCCTCGATGCCCTCCGCCAGCAGCTCCGCCAGCCGGCCCACGCCGCCCTTCGGGTAGTTGACGCCGCCGTAGTGACGGTCGCAGAACACCATGCCGGTGTTCATCATCGGCGTGAGGTCCGCGCGCACCGTGCTCCAGCAGAAACACTCCATGTCGATATAGGACAGCAGCTCGGGGTCGGAGATGTACTTGCGCGCCACGGCGCCGGTGTTGAGGGGCGCCATCGCCGCGAGCTGCAGGCACTCCAGCGGGCGCCGCGCAAACTGGCCCAGCAGGTAGCGCGGCTCCTCCAGGCTCTTCAGCTCCAGGCTGTTGAGCGAGTTGAACACCTTCCAGCACTCGCCGTAAAAGCTCCGGATGCCGGCCTCCTCATGGGGGAACCACCGCACCAGCTCCTCCATGTACTCCTCGTAGTCACGCCACACCTGCGCAGTTTGCCGCCAGAGCAGCGTCAGCGCAATGGCGAAGGGGCCAACGGCGGGTGCGTATACCTCCCTACATGACCACACCATTGAACTGAATTCACGAGTCCCAAAAAGTCTGCTTTGCAGCAGCGAGTCTACAATCTGGTGCACCTGATGTACTGTAATAAAACTATATTTACCCCATTTCCAAATGAATATAGTTTCCCCTATTTGTGCAAAGACAATTGGGGGGGGGGGGGGGGGGGGTAATGTAGTGTAGCTGCACTTTAACTTTGGTTTTTATTGTTGTGTGTAACTCCCCCCTATTATTGTTGTGTGCGACCAACACCTGAAAAAACATATCAGAACACAAGCACTGCGCAGATAGGTTAAATCGATGGCGGAAAACAACCCACTCCGCATACACATTTAAATGGTGCGGTGTCGCGAGGCATGCGTGAATGTGCAGCGAGGCGATTTGTGACGCGCATATACACACAGCCATTCCACAGTGCCCAGATAAACGCATTGAGACATGTTGCACCCCAGCACTGTGATGCAAGGCTCAGCCGATACCCCGCAAAGCAGGCAAAATCATCAAAAGCCCAGAACAATGAGGGGTGCGCGGCCCACCTTCGGCTGCAGGCCATCGGGGTGCGCGTCGCTGGCGGGCAGGTGGTAGTGGATCTGTGTCGGGTCGGGAACGCTCTCTATGCTCTTGCCGACTGACGCCAGGGCGCGCGTCAGCAGGTTGGTCTCTCCCTTGTCCCCCAGGCCAAACATCATGCTGCTGCCGACGTCAAACTTGAAGCCCTCGCGCTCGTACGCGGCCGCACTGCCGCCAGGGACAAGGTACTTCTCCAGCACGATCACCTTCGCGCCGGCCTCCGTCAGGCGCGCCGCCGTCGCCAGTCCACCCATTCCGCTGCCAATCACGACCGCGTCGTACACGATATTCTCTCCCTCCAAATCCTGGTCGACACCCATCTCCGGCAGCCCGAACTCCTGCGCCTCGTCTAACGTCGTCCGAGGCTCATCTGTCATCACCGCCTTCAGCGCGCTCGCCTTGCTACCCTCGCCGGGCCCCCTCATCTGCAACGACAGGCACGACCGACCACCTCCTCGTCAGGGGCACGCCCACTCGGGCAAGCCGCTCCAATGAAATAATGGCAGAAGGGAGGTGTACCATCGAGCCGCCGCTGGACGCGGCCTGGCACCGTGGCGACGCGCGGCTGGTCGCCCGGCGGCTGGTCCCAGAGCGGCGCGCCAACCTGGCAGACCTAGCGAGCGAGTGGGCAGCCCCGTCAGCCACTCGGAGGGCATGAACGTCCATTGGCGGGGTCAACGCGCGGGAGCCACCGCGGGGAAACGCACCTCAGGTCCGCCGCGAGGCTAGACCCGGCGGTGGCGGTGGCCGCCATGGCGACACGGATGATGGCGCAGTGATGCTGAGGAAGAGCCCCCGTCGGCGGTCGCTATGTCGCCACTCTCTCGAGGCGCCTGGAGCGGGGTGTGCCGGGTTAGCACAGGAAGACACGCCCAACGTCAAAATTCAACGATTTTCGCCCGAAATGGCGAATCTGGCAATGCGACTCGAACCGTGCAACTCGCAATGGTGGACGGGGGCGGGGGAGAGGGGGGGGGGGGGGGGGGGGGGAGGTGGGGGGGTTTATTACGGCGACGCGACGGTAGAAAACGCAAACCGACGCGAAAAACCGCAAAGGTCTCACGCACACAGCTGAGCGGATTCGGGAGTCGGGGAGACGTTATCCTCCAGCAGGTTTCTCCTAAATATCTAAAAATGGAACAGGCGGCTGCTGGAAAGTCGGCCGTCTACGTGATGCAACGCGTGGCCAGCGTTCAGGCGCTGGCGCTGGGTAGTAGGAAGGTATTTGTGCTGCCGTGCCGACGTATGTATGCATTGGGAGTGCCAATTCACGGCTACCGGCTGCCGCAATATGGCCTGGGGGGTGATTTCCGCGAAGCCGACAAGCGGATCGAGATGCTAATCTGTCCATCCTTGGAAGCTACCTGTACTATGCAGGGAGAAGCCGAGGCTTGGTGGCGGTGGGTAGAGAGGCCTGGTGGCAGAGATCTGGTCACTGGTGCTGGAGGACGCTACGCCAACGACGTGCTTTGCCGGCCGCCACCTTGAGTACCAGGTAGGGTCGGGATACCGCCTCCTCATTCGCACCCCTATACGGCGGGGATGGCACGTGATATGAGCTTCGTACGTTATGCGCGCCAAAGGATACCAGACACCCCGTAGTCACGTACTGTTATTTGGAATGCGGCGACAGCGCGGCGCGGTAAATTAGAGCGGGATGTGACAGCCTGTGCGGTCATGAAAGGCTGTTCAGCAGATCGCACATTCGCACACCGAGACTGGACTATCAACCGGCGGATTCATATTAGATCTACTTGCCAGCGTGGAGGGATGCTATTGAATGGCGCAGTGGAAGGTTGCCACGATCACATATAAATATCCGTACATTAGGGACCTACGATTTCCATGTGCGCGCGAAATCGCGATTCAAATTTCCTCTTATGTACCCTCGTACATAACCGGTACGATTACATCGCATGCTGCTGGAGTAGGCGCCACGACTTCACGACTGCTTTCGCGCGCCGCGCTATGTAGCGACTAAGGCGTAGTTGAGGCTGTGCCAGGGGTAACCCCTGGCCGTACTGGTCATACGGCGGCAACATACGATCCAACCAAGTCATAAAGTACCTGTTCATAATCCTTAATAATAAGCATAGCCAGCAGGGCACCAGCAGCTACTAAAAAAAACAAAAACAAAACGGGAACTCGTATTCCAGCACGATCTTATAATCGCCGTCGATTCGAGTAGTCATCGTCATGATCTAAACTAGTTTATGGGGTTTCCCTCCTTGACCTAACCGCTTTTTAGCTACAAGTGCTGCTCAGTGGTACGGGAACTAGGCATCTGTTGTTGCGCCCTTTTTGGGTGCAGCACGAGTAGACATAAAAACAGCCAGAACAGGTGAGCCTGCCATCTTCCAGTTTTCGCTGCGTTCCACGCAGCGATGTAAAAACTGTCTCGTAACCAGTTGCGAGCAAGGTCACCCCAGGTTGTTCAAGACCACACCCGGCTCGCCATCCGAGTGTGATATTCTCGTCCGTACGTCCGTGCGTTACTATGTCAGATGGAGAAGAACCCGTCGCTGAGCCGACGCTAAAGTCGTTGCAAGCAGATGTGCGTGCATTGGCTACGGCTGTAGCTCAATTGACGGCTCGTGAGCGTGTTGTTGATGGAGAAGGGGCACATGGCTCTCGCTCCGGGCAGCGCATCGCGGGACAGCCGACAGGCAGCGGGGGAGCTGCAGAGCGCCCCGACTTGCTAGAGCTAGCCCAGAGCGGCCATGTCGGAGCAAAATCCGTGAGTGCCGAGGATGACTACCTCGCGGTGCCAGAATTACTGCAGAGAGCAGAATCTGGTTATGAGGCCGTTCGACCGGTCAGCCGAGTGCCTGGACTCTTTCCCTTGAGCACCGACCTAACGAACGAGTACCTCAAGCAGGATGACCGGCGTCTGCCGGCCCAGGAGGAGTATTTGTGGATGTCGTGTTTCGGGGCCCACATGGCCGCGCTTTTCGTGGCTCTCGACGAGCTACTGCCCTACGTCCCTGCCACCAACCAGGACTTCACCCCCTACCTCGCGAGAGCTCGGAACCACGCCGAGGCCATCGACAAGGCGTTTCGGTTTCGTTTGGCCTTCCTGCGGAGGCTAAACGAGATCAAGCGTGTGCACGGTGACCAAGGTGTTCTGGATGTGCTGCGAGCCCAACACTTTCAGCCTGCTTCGGAGCATCTGGGTTCCGCGATCTTTGAGGACCTCATGCGGGACTACGAGCGCCGTGTCTTCGAGGCGACCGTTGCCAGCAGCGCGAAAGCAACCGCTACTGCTCGAGTGGTGGCTGCAGCTGCCGGTCGCGGGCGTGGACGAGGACGTGGCGGTGGACGTGGGCGTGGCCGCGAAGGTGAGCACGAGTGACGGTGTGGGGCGCCTTTCGTCGGAGCTGCTGGAGCTTTGCGAGGCCACCTTTCGGTGACCGCCGCAAGACGCACCCTTGCAGCTCAACGGCGAGATGAGCGCCCCGTGTTAGGGCCTGACCCCCCACTTTAAAGACTTCCTTTAGACCTTCCTCGGTGCGGCGCTTCTCACAGCTACAGCCGAGTGCGGCTCAACCATCCGCACACCTGCACATGGCGGCTCAACTAACCGCCTCCCGTACCATTCCACCACTGCGTCCGTCGGTTGTTACACTACGTGTTACAACTGGTTCGCAACGACCAAGTTTCACGCGGGTACGTTACGCGCGAGACAGGCGCTACGAGCGCGAAGGGCGCGCGGGGCGGCCCTCTTACCTGAACCTAGCCCCGCAAACCCGTACCGATGCTACTGCAAACCCGTCCAGCAACTACCGGCCAACCGCCGGGAACCTAACTGCTGCTGCCGAGTACTTTGCGAACAGTAGTCGTACCGGTGGAACTCTGTCAGTAAGACAACGCACTTACGTAATTGACGAGCCCGAAGCTGTCGCTCCCTGGGCTGCTTCATTGCGAGCTCGTCTGCAGGACGCGTTCGGCTCAGACGAGCTGGGCCAGCGGACGCTCGACCTACTCTCCAGCTCCCTCAGCGCTCAGACACTCAAGAGCTATGCCGGCCGGCTGTCTCAGTTCGCGGAGTTCTGCCACGACTCCGAGAACATCAGCCCGCTGGAGGCGACTACTGCGACTGTCGTTCGGTACGTTGCCTGGATCGGCGAGCGAGGGCACATCGCCGCTAAGTCACTGCAACCTTACCTGTCTGCGATCAACACGTTCTTCGAGCTGCACAACCTCGACCCAATCGCCAAGGACAGCCTACACCTAACTTCAGCAAGGCGTGGGCTGATGCTGCGTCAACGCCGACTGGACGCTGCCCCTTTGCGTGTCCCTCTGCCTGCGGATGTGGCTTACCGGTTTGTCACAAAGGCCGAGCTGATTGTGTCTGCTCCCTACCCAGAGTACCACCACGACTTCCGGGCCCTCCTGGCCTCGGTTGTCAACTTTATGTTCTTTGCCAGGGGCCTTACTGGCGTGTCCTGTCGAGTGCGAGACGTGCATGTCGACGACTACAACATCACCCTGCAAGTGTACCGCGAGAAGGGTCGCGCTGGCCGACGGGGACCCGACGACCTGCGTGTACTTCTCCTTCCGGTGTCCGAGCACCCTCGAGTGACACGTCTCTTGCACCACTTCATCGACAACGTCCAATCTGTCCCCCTGGTTACTGTTGGCTTGGCTACATCAAACTTCTGGGCTGTCACTGCGGCCGAGCAGTCAAAACCTTGGACTGCGGCTACAATGTCAGACTGGCTGTCTGCAACCATCAGTCTAGTCAACGCTGCCCCCCCTGCTGGCACTTCCTGGACTTCACACAGTCTTCGCAAGGGCGCAGCTTCTGCAGCAAACGCCATCGGAGTGCCATTGTCCCACATTCGCTACCAAGGCGGTTGGGCCACTAACTCTGACGTCGTTCTGGACTACATCGACCCTAACGTTCTTCCTTCCCCTGGCGCGTGGTTCTTCTTTGGACACATCGCCCCCCTCCGCCACTTCCAAGTCCAACAGGACTCCGCAGCGGTGGCCTTCCCAGTGCCTCCTTCATGACTTGGCGCTACCTCTTCTCCGTCAATCCACCGCTCTCTCCGTTCGCTCAAGACTGGCAAAACCAGACTCAACTTTGAAATGATCTAAACTAGTTTATGGGGTTTCCCTCCTTGACCTAACCGCTTTTTAGCTACAAGTGCTGCTCAGTGGTACGGGAACTAGGCATCTGTTGTTGCGCCCTTTTTGGGTGCAGCACGAGTAGACATAAAAACAGCCAGAACAGCTGAGCCTGCCATCTTCCAGTTTTCGCTGCGTTCCACGCAGCGCCCCCCCTGACTCCGTTTTCCCTCCACGCTTTCGCTAAACCATCCTGCCAATTTCGGCTCTTGACTGTGTAAAGCAGCCTGCGCGACCTTTTTGGCAAAACCAGACTCAACTTTGAAATCGCCAGAACATTCTCGTACGAGTGCTCCCTGACCACATGTAGTACCAGTCGCCCACCCAGCGGCCACCCAGCGGCCCCGGAGGCGCTGCGGGGCCGTGTGTCGCCATGCCTCACCCGCCGCCCAGATCGCGTAGCTGCCCTCAACCCCCTCCCACGCGACGTCACCGTTATGCCCGGGCTGTGGCGGGTCGCTTGTATCCGGCGGGGCGCCGCGCGATGTCTGCGCCTTCCGCCGATGGTGCGGCAGAACGCGCCGTTGACCCCGGGTCGCCGCCGCCCCCCAGTACATCGTCCAGTATATCAGGCAGCCCCGGCGCATCGCGTGCGGCGGGAGCGTCGCCCGCGGCAACACCGCCCACCGCCAGTGCACCCGACGCCACCCAGCCAAGGCCGAGCCCGCCCGCGACTGCCGTCCCGCCGGCTCCCACGTACGCCCAGGCGGTGAGCCGGTCGTCGAGTCCCGAGTCCGCGACGGGCGCGGCAGGCTACACGACAGCGGGCCGGCGCGGCGGGGCGTAGCACCGGCAGCGGCTTGGACAGTCGCCGACGCGCTTTCCGTCGCTGGCGTTGCCGCGGGCGCCGCGTGGGCGCCGAGGATTGACGCCGCAGCCAGGTCGCTCCAGCCCGCCCGCGTCAGGCACCACCCGGCCGATGTGCTGGCTTTCACCGAGGTCGCCGCCGCGTGGCTAGCCAAGGCGCGCGCCGTGTTGGCCGAGCGGCACCGCCGTCGGGGGGCGCGCCGCGCCGGTGGAGCTGGACAATCGTCGGTGCTGCCGTCGCCCGCACTGCCGTCCGTCGCTGCGTTCCGGGGCGTCGCAGCGCCCCCGGTTGTTGCCCCAACGCCGCCAGAGGTGGGTGCACCGGCCGGCCACCCCGGTAGCGAGGCCTCACGGGCTCGGTATCCGCCCCCCCCTACTCGCCCATCTCCAGCCGGCGACGGGGTGGGGTGGGGCGCGGTGGACCACCTCTCCGACGTGGACATGGTGCACATGCCGGCGGAGATGTCCATGGAGACGGCGGTGCCGATTGACTTTCAAGAAGCGTGGGCAGAGGCACAACGCTGCGTGAATGAGCGGGTGGTGGCGGCGATGGAGGCCAATGACCCCGTGGTGTTGGATAGGGCGCTTAAGTGGAAGTACCTGTTGCCACAATTGTTGCTTAGGGCCCCGAGCCGAGGCGGACGGCGGCGGCTGCAAGCCTTGGCGTGGCGCTTCCGCGCTTTCGCGGAGAGGCGCATGACCGAACTCGTGCGCTCATGGGACGACGCGCGCACTGACGCGTTCTACGCCGGACATGCCCGCCAGCGTCGGACGGACGCCGATCTCTTTGAGGCGCTGCTCGTGGGCACCGCGGACACCGTTGTGGCGTTGGTGGAGGACGGAGAGCTCTCCCGAGCGGCGGGCCGACTATCTTCTAAGGGTATGGGCGACTTGTCCGATCCCGCTATCCTCGCCCAGCTGCGCGACAAGCACCCGTCCCGTAGCCACCCAATCCCAGACGCCGCGTATGCCATTCCGGTGGACGAGGCCGCCCTGACGGTGGACATGCGCGTGCCGTACCAGCAACTCAAGCAGCACGTGGCGGCGGGGCCCTCAGGCATGCGCAACGAGTATCTCCGCTGCTTGGTGGGCGAATACGCCCCGGCGTCCGGGCCCGCGGCAGTCCGCGCCATGTCGGAGGTTGCCTCCATGTACCTCCAAGGCCGCCTGCCCGGGTGGTTTAACCGGCTCTTCGCCTCTGCTAGGCTCGTGGCACCTGTCAAGAAGCTAGGCGAGGGGAGGGCCCCGGACGTGCGGCCTGTGGCAGTCGGGGAGGCGGAGCGGCGCGCAGCGGAGCGGGCAGTGGTTGACAACACGAAGGAGGCATACGTGTCGGTGCTCGCTCCATCTCAGCTCGGCGTTGGCATTCCCGCGGGCGACTCTGTGCTCATCCACGGCGTCCGGCTCATCGCCGAGAAGCTTGGCCCACGTGCCGTCATCGTCCACACAGACCTTCGCAACGCTTACAACGAGGCATGGCGCCGCACCATCATCCAGCGCCACATCGATTGCTCTCCACTACACCCTGTCATCCCTGCGCTTCTAGCCTCCCTCTCCACGGACTCGTATCTGGTCGTGGACGACCGGTCCGCCCCTCTGCGGTCGGAGGACGGCGTGCAACAGGGCGCACCTTTGGCCACGACTTCCTTTTGCGTCGCGATTCACCCCGAGGTGCAGCAGTGTGATACCACGTTGGAGGTCAATGACGGGGCGGCGCGCTTCAACGCCGACGATGGAATTTTGGTGGGCCTTCCGGAGCACGTTTGGCCGGCTCTTCACGCCTTCCGCACGTCCATCAAGGCGTCCGTGGGGCTTGAGGTGCGCTTCGACAAGATGCAGGCGTACAGCGCAGACATGGAGGCGGCGCGGCGTGAGGCTCCGGCCGACATCGAGTGGCCAGAGCTAGATGGCCATCACGGCATCGCGGTCCTCAACGTGCCGCTCGGATCGCCAGAGTATGTGCAGGCGTACATGCGCGGCAAGGCGGAGGAGCTACGAGAGGAGGTGGACGCTAGCCTGAGCAAGCTTCTGTCTGCCAAGCCCAGCCGTCGGTACACCCACGCCTTGCATCACCACGCATGGGCCCTGCTCAAGCATTGCATGCAACACAAGGCGGGGTATTGGCTCCGCAATTGTCTTCCGTCCGAGGTGGAGGCCTTTGCGGAGGCGGTGGATGCCACCATCCTCGCGGCGGTCGAACGGGTGCTAGGGGTCTCTTTTGATCCCTCCACGTACGGCACCGACACCAATCCGGTGGTCACCGATTTCTTGGCGGAGCTTTTGCACGACCCCGACCCCATGGCAGCGGAGGTGGCTACCTTGAGCGAGGATGCAGTGGCCAGGGCGCGCAGCAGGCTTCACCTCCCCACTCGATTGAAGGGAGCTGGCATCCGCCGCATGGCTACCGTTCGTGATGCCGCCTTCATCGGCTGCATGAACGCCATCCTCCCAAGGTTCCTGACTAGGAACTCCGGCACCAACACCCCCACCCCTGGTTTCTTCGACCCACAGCTCGGGTCCGTACTTGGCCGAGGCAGCTTCAACGCAAATTCTTCCGCCCGCCAGTATGACCACTTCCTCAACGATGCTCATGGGTCGGACAGCTACGCCGTGGAGATGCGCGAGGCGTGGGGCCGCCTCCAAGCGGCTACTGCCGGCCATCTCGGTGACGCAGATGCACGCCAGATGGAGCGGGAAGTGGAGGCTGCGTCGGGCTCGCAAAAGGAGCTGACGGCATTTCTAGACCAGGCCAACAACTCCCGGCTTCGAAATGAGGTGTGCGCTCTCCCTGCCACATGTAGGGAACGGATCTTGTTCAACCAGCTCGACGCGGCGTCAGGCATGTGGACAGTGGCCATCCCCACCGCGCGGACAGCCATGACTCCGCATGAGCTGCGAGAGGTCGCTGCCGGGTACTTCTTTCTGCCTAGCCCGTGCTTGGCCCCGGTGGTTGGGTGCCAGATTATTCTGCCCTCGACGGAGCACAACCCCGTCCTTGTTGATCTATACGGCGACGCGCTCATGAACCTCCCGGCGCCTGGAGACGCTCACTGGCGTGTACAGCACGACGCTATCGCAGATGCCTTCCGCGATCACTGTGTTCACGACCTAGGTATCGCGGTACGGCGGGAGGTGGATGACTTGTTCCAGCAGGCAGTGCCTCTCGGCAACACCGTACCCCGGGATGAACTCAAGGACCTAGTGCCGGACGCAGAGCTCTCCCTTCCGGTGTTCAACGTCGTGACCGGGAGCTATGATCCCCGGAGCTTGAAGTCCACGCTGCTAGAGTTCAAGACTATGCGGTACGGGGTCAAGTACACTTCGGTGCCCCGGGCCACAGCTGTGGATCGGTTTGAGCGCTCCCTGTTGGGCGACATACAACGGGGGTTGGCTGCGCGGGACGCGGCGTGGCACAACACAGAGCCCGGACAGAAGGGTCCTCTTCGAGACATCCTGGATATGTCGGATTACACGGGCATGGTCTTCGGCACAGTGGGTGAGGTGAGCAAGGGGGTGCACCGCACAGTGCGTGGTATCGCATGCTTGGCTGCGGACCAGGGTGCCCTCTCATCGCGGGGCACTCGGTGCATCACCCGGGCTCACCAGGAGGCCTTGCTCGCAAGAGATTTCCTCGGGGTCCTGAGCTTAGTGGCCGCCTCGAGAGCGTGCTCGCTGCCTCATCAGACGGCGTAGATTCGTCTCCCATCCCGTTGCTGAAGCTGCACAGCACGTCCGAGGATCACCTACACACACACGTGCTCGCGTGGCCCGGACTCTGAACCGTGTGCGCATCACTCATCCATTCCCGCCTTATGCGGGATGCGGGCCGCTTTTAGGCGGCTTGCTGTGTTGATTTTCTAATTCTGGGGAACTGCCCTTTTTGTAATTCACACGAGTGCTCCCGCCTGACCCCTGGTGCTACTCAGTTTCCCGCCATTACGCCCCCCTCATCCGCGCGCGGCGCGCAGTGATGTCATCATCAATATCTGACTTAGGTTCCGGGCATAGGGCTTATGCCCCGCACCCGCCCCGCTACATCACCGCGGTCGTCGTCATCCCCAGCGCCGCACCGATGCTTCGCGACGACAACGATCCAACCCCCAGTAATACCAGTGACTAACTGGTAGGACTCGGCGCATCACGCCAGAAGGAGAACTACCCAGCACATTTCGAGTCGCTCGGCTGGCTGCACCGCAGTCAGAGGAGACCGGAGTGCGCGACAACGTTGTTGCATACCCTAGGGTCCGTCTCGCACCCCCACCCTGTCGCTCCCCAGCATCTGTTCCCACTCCTCCGCATGTGCGGCCGAACGCGTGTGTCGATGGGGGCGGAACGCGTGGTGGAAGCGGCGGGCGTCTCCAGCAGCACCTGGCGCGACCGCGACGCCTACGCGCCTTCCCACAACGTGTCCCCAGGTGCGTACCGCTGTCAATAATGATACCGCCGCAGACAGCGACGGCGCGCCGTGACGCCTACCCACTGCAGTCATCGCTTGCAGCGGCACGCGCTGGCTGTGCTTAGTCCTCATACGGTTCCGAACAGCCTGCGTAGACCGTGTCATATGGTTAGTGCCTGGTTTGCGGGTTCCCCACTTCCCCGTAAATGAATATATGGTTTACAGCAACCAGTCGGAATTTTGTCCGTATGTTTTGCATTCCGATATAGATATTTAAGATAACTGTTCTTTCTCTTCAAAGGGCGGGCGGGGAGAAAGCGAGAACAAAACGATACCGCGAACCCAAAGCGTGATTACAAAAAACAGCATTGCGATGGCAGTCAATAGCGGCTGAGCTCTGGACGTGCCGCTGCTCATTTCCAGGAAGTGCCACGCCGGTCGTGCGACGAGGAGACGACGGATGTGCGCATGTGCAAACCATGCGGTGAGGCTTCTACGCGCAGTGGAACAATCCCCTATCCTGCGTAAGGATTATATCACCACTGTAAACAGCGCTGACCATTATGAAATGGGTGGCGCGCGTCGACTGAGCTCCACGTACTGGTATGTGTTTGGGACCTCCAATGTGCAGTTGGGGGTTGGTGCCGAGCTACACCAAGCCAGGCGAGAAGCCAGACTTCTATCGAATGGTCCGCAGCCGTACGCTAAGCCCAATGTGACGGGAGTGGGCGCCTGTTCGGGTGGTAACCGTGTGGCAGAGGCGCGCTCTGATGTAGTACATACTGGCTTGCAGATGAACGCACGCAGCGAGACGGTGGCTGAGAAAGGCGTGTTCCGGCGCCTGCTTCAGCGGCGGCGCTGCCTTGTGATGGTAGAGGGCTTCTATGAATGGCACCAGGTGGGGCAAGTCGATCGCATCACTTTGGCTGAACACATCGGGCTGCGTTGTGATTGCATTGCTGATATAGGCCGTTGCGTTGCTGTGCCAGGAGCTCAAAATCAAGCAACCATATTATCTGCACCTGGACAATGTCATGTTCTTGGCGGGCCTGTATGACTGCTGGGAGCCCGGCAACGGCGAGCCCCCGATGTACAGCTACACAGTCCTTACCACCGACAGCAGTGCGCCCATCAAGTGGTAGGCCGCCCCTGCCCCGGGTGCTTCGCGCCATCGTACCTACAACCAGTATCGGTGTGCAACGAGGGGATAGCACGCGCCTGCCGGCAAAATTGCATTGATGCGCCCAGTCCCTACTCTATGACGGGCTGCCATGCACCAAGTGGGACTCCCTGACACGTATCGAAGCTGCGCCGCTTGCTTGGGTACACTGCGTCCGCATGTCATGAAAGACAGCCTGCCTGGCCAGGTTGCATGACCGCATGCCAGTCATCCTGAACACACGAGAGGCGCGCGAGGCGTGGCTGGGCGAGGAGCCTCCTACTCTGTCTAAGCTGTGTCATCCGTACAGTGGTGGGACCCCCCCCCCCCCCCCCCCCCCCCCCCCCCCCCCGCTGTTCTAGTATGCGCCACTGTTGTGATGGGGCTCACAGAAGTACACCCTCCACAGCATCTCCGCAGCTACCACATGCCGTGATAGCATCCAGCATGCTAACCTGGCAGTGTCGGTGGGCATGCATGGCAGAACCCGATCTCAAGTGGCACGCAGTGACGCCATTAATGAGTAAGCCTAGCTACCAGAAGGACGATGCCAGCAAGGTACCATTTCCCAACTGTGCCCAGGTCGAACCCGCCCCCCAGTCCTGTCTATGTATTCCCTGCGCGTATTCCAGGGCCATTCCATGCTGAGTGCAAGTGGTTTGGTGGCTGACCGGGTGGAGTGGGGGCCGGGGGGATCCAGGCGCTCCGCAGGACGAGCATTGCTTCCTTCTTTGGCAAGCGGCCTCTGCAAGAGTCACCGGGCGAACCTGGCGTTGCTGATGATGAGGGTGCAGGAAACCAGGAACCCGATGCAGTGCCGCCAGATATGAGACAATCTTCCAGCTCGAAAGGGTAAACCCACCCCCCCCCCCCCCCCCCCCCCCCCCCCACAAGCCTTGTTCCACCTCGTTCACTGCCACGCTGTCCATGTCTGTGGCCATCAGAGCAGTAATTACAACACACATCGCACCATCTAGTTCTAACTGCTCCAACGCTATTTTCCCACAGGACGCCGCCTGATTGCACAGCCGATCCAGCCAAGCCAGCCGCCGCCAAACCATCGCCCAAACGACAAAAATCCAATGCAGAGCCCAATCAGAAGAGCATCACAAGCTTCTTTCATAAATAGGGAGCGCAGTCATGTGCAGGAGAATTCCTTTCGATGTTGGTGTATCCTGCGCTACCACTTCTACGCTGGGGCAACACACCCCTCCCCAGTCACCTGATAGCCTGCTGCATGAGTGCACACTGAGGGCTGAGCGTGGCAGCATTTCAATTGGCACGCTGCATGTAAGCGCAGGATGCACACGGGAGCAAGCACAGGCAAACCATCAAGATTTGCTGGATAGACACATTCAAAATCCCCCCCTCCCCCCGGTGCCGTGAGTCTGCCTTTCGGAGGAAACATTCATATTTTCACCGAGGCTTGGGATTAGATATTGCTGACCAGTGAGGCAGTCGATTTTACCCATGCTCTACCAAGATGTGGCGCTTGATCACATTGCGCCTAACCATTGCCGTTTGGTCGCACAAGTGCTGATTCTCTTGGCAGTGAGACTAAACTAGGGCAATGATCCTCAGTATGATTTTCCTGGGTCTACCGGTACTCGTACTGCAATATGCGATTCACCTATCTAAATATCGCCTCCTGCCAATCTCAATGCGCTCTTCCTACGTCGCACTTGTCCTTGTCAGCCGTTCAAAGCGCCCATCTATGATATGGAGTTGGATGTGCCAAAAGCACCAAATAGCTCGTTTTGCCCGAGCCAAATCGTTAAGACCAACGATTCTTCACCAACTTCACCAACTGAACCATCGTGCAAATAAATCGGCATGTCCCCGTTTTCCAACCCGCTACACCACCACGGTATGTCTGGTGTATTCCCCCCCCCCCCCCCCCCCCCCCCCCCCCCCCCCCACCGGGCAAGGACATGTATAGTATCCATGTATTCATATTTTGGAACGCAGCAATGGCTACGCCATAAAATACAGGTCCTACTTCTGCACTGGAACACGGGGGCCACCCAGGTGCGCACATCAATAGGTAGAGTATGCTGTGGCTCTAGGAGCTCCACTAGAGAGGGACCAGCCTGACGACCAAATCCGCAACGCATAAGAGTACGCGATGCTTGGCCAAAGGCTTTGATCGCCTCGGATACCGCACTTGCCTGCCGCAGGGACAATACGAGCGACTGTGAGTCCCTGCTCCTACTGGTACGTACGGACCTGCGCTGTCTGCCTGGACTAGCATGCATAGCTATTTCGTTTCGCGGGCGTGGCGGCGTTACGCACGGGTACCAGCTGCTCAAGGTACCTGCCCTGGGGCTGATACCCACAGGGTACAGGTTTTTTTGTGTGCGTATGAGCCACTACCGCGTCTACCGCCGTCATCTACTCGCGCTGACCATTTATTAGCAGCAGGTACGAGGAGGACTCGGTGCGGCACTGCGGCGGCGGTACCAGTACCAGTACGTCGCCGTCTTCGCCGGGCGTCGCCCCCGTCTCGCCCCCCCCCCCCGCCCCCCCCCGCCCGTCCCCCGCGCGTGGGGGTTATGGCAAGGATCTGACGGACGTAATCACATAACGCTGGGATCATGGTGTCACTCGCCACGCAATCGACGGACAGACGGCAAGGACGATGTTATACCCCAGATTCCTACTACTGCGAGCACTACAATGGCCGATCCTTGATATCCCTCGCATCGTGGCATGAGAACCCGATCCCATGAAGTATACAAAGCGAAATAGGCTGTAAAAGTACTCAGCAAAGGCGAGTTATCTGCCGCCGCGCCGGCGATGCAGCGCGGCGCGCGATGCGCCGGCGGGGGCCTGACGAGAGATCATCGCTCGCGGGGCACCATCAATATCGGACGGCACATGATCAGCTAGCAGGATCTCACGGTCGGTACTCTCTCTTGACGGGATCATTGTGCACATTTCCTGGACTGCAGGAGATATATCAACGGAAGTATAACGGATGATGTTGTTGTCTCCATGCTTATCCTCCGGTTGTCCCTCTCCAGCAGGTGTGGGGGGTGGGGCGCGCGGTGATGAACGATCTGCGCGCCCCATGGAAAGGTGGTCAACCCGCGAAGTTCCCCCGAGGTAGAAGACCCATCGATGCGTCGACAGGTTTCGACAACAAGCACACTCGTCACCCACCACTCGCCTCACCTGCAACCTCATCGATTTCAATCATCATGGCTCCCAAGGCTGCCCCCAAGGCCGCTCCGGCTCACCCTCCCGTGAGTCCCCGCGTTCCACGATATGGCAGCAGTGCTAGCAGCTCCATGGAGTACTCCGCAGGACTCCAGCAGAAACCCAGAAGCACCACTTCCGCTTTACTTCCCACGACGCCACCAGTCAGTCATTTTGCAACACCCCAATCGATAGGGCCCGACCCACTACCATGATGCAGATACAGTTATGCGCATACATTACAAGACAACTCATCCATGCCCCAGTATGCACTCAGCGGCACCTACGATACTTCCGATAAAATTTCCCGAATTCAAAACCGTCGAACACTTCCAACGACCTTTGAACGCTCACTAAGTCGTCGTATGAACTTAATCGTTGTCACTCTCTGACACCCCCCCCGCCCCCCCCGCCCCCCACTCTTCTTCCCTTACAGTACGCCACCATGATCGCCGAGACAATCAAGTCCCTCGGCGAGCGCAGCGGCTCCTCCATGTACGCCATCAGCAAGGCTATGGGCGAGAAGTACAAGCTCCCCGAGAACTACAAGAAGATGCTCTCCGTGCAGATCAAGCGCCAGGTCGATGCTGGCAAGCTCGTCAAGGTCAAGGCCAGCTTCAAGCTGAGCGAGTCCACCAAGGAGGCCATGAAGAAGGCCCTCAAGCCCAAGAAGGTGGTGGTCAAGAAGGTCGCTGTGAAGAAGCCCGCTGCCAAGAAGCCTGCGGCCAAGAAGACGGCCGCCAAGAAAGCACCCACCAAGAAGCCTGCTGCGAAGGCCGCCACCAAGCCTGCCGCCAAGGCCGCCGCCAAGAAGACCCCCGCAAAGAAACCCGCAGCCAAGAAGGCGACGGTGCCCAAGGCCAAGGCTGGCGTGACCAAGAAGGCGCCTGCCAAGAAGCCCGCGGCCAAGAAGACGCCCGCCAAGAAGTAAATGGCTCACCCATTCCTTCATCTTTCCTGACGGAGCTCCTCCAAACCAAAACCAAAACTGGTGTTATTCAACACCACCTCTACTCGGAAATATTTTGCACGATCCGGAGGTTCATCCTTGCAACGAACCTCTCACTGATTGCTCACCTGTACTACTACGTCGGGTGAGATCTTGCTGTACATAACCTTTCAGGTGTGAGGCCCACGTAAGTACATTCCTGTGAGATTGCTTGTTCCTGAGTTATCATCTTAACAGGGAGGCATTCACTGGTGGGAGCACACCCAGAAGCCTGGACGTGGTACTCACTTCCTCGCCATGCAGGTATGCTGCAGCTTTATCCAGATCTTTACTTATACTTTGTCGCTGGGGTCGTTGCAGTGTTATCAGGACAACTCACAGAGTTCGAAATACTGCAATGGCCTCCAGGTCTGACTAAGTCTCATTCTGACACGGGTCTCGTGTTCGAACCAGAGTTCGACCCTCATTATCTACGGCACTGAAGCCTGCAGTACTTCCCGGAAAGGGGCTGCAGTGCAGTTACCTAAAGTGCCCCAAGTATATGCCCTTCACTGTCCCGCCCTTCCCTGTAATCAGCAGTTCCAGTGCTACTGCAGTACTGCAGCCTGCAGCACTGGAAAGTGGACTGCAGCCCAACCCTGGTTGGAACCAGCTTGGCCATATAGCTCCCTAGATCTACTCATGACATAGCTTAAATATGACACAAGGCATTAGTTGTATTTGGCATAACCAGAAAAGAGCATACATATCCAGCAAAAGTACATATGGCATGAGCATAAGTGCTTAGGGCATAGTATATGGCACAACATTATGCTGCAACAACCGCAGAATAGGACATGGTACCAACTGTGCCTAGAGGATAGACATTTACTGTCCGCTGCCTACCGTGTTGGCATCATATGATTACCATAAAAATTACAGTCAAATTGAATACGCGCTTGTGCTAGTCAGACGGATCCTGTACTAATCCCCGCATTGGTGTGTTATCAATTATCACATTGCAACAATCTACTCGAAAACACCTTCAAAGCAAGCATCAGTTATGCGCTCTGCTTCACGCACTGCAGCCATGGATTCTGCCGCTCGCCACCCATGACCTCTTGCGGAATGACATTGCGCTATGTTCAGCTTTGCTGATGTAAGGGGGTCGAACTCCTCGCCATGTATCTCGTAGCACTCATCGGTGTAACAGGTGCCCAGCAGCCCGGCGACGCAGTCCCCAGTCCATATTTTTGTTCACAAACAAAGTCTTTGCCAGGCACTCAATGCCCTCTCGCTTGCAGATGGACTGCGTAAGCAACCCGGCGAAGGAGAACACGCGCTCGCATTCGATCTGCGAGGCCACAAGGACCAGGACGATGCCTGCGAGGCTCGCCGACACCGGAAAGTTGTGGTGATGCTTCTTCCACCACTTAGATGCATGGCAAAGACTGATGCTGCTCGTCGTTCTTGCACCCTCGGTGATTGGCCCCAGGGGTACCAGCAGTAGCAGTACCCTGCACAGAGCGACTGGCGCGCGGCGGGGGCTCCAGCATCCCCAAGGGTTGTCGAGGTGGTTCACCGGTGTAAAACTGTTTTAACGAGGACCCTATACCACTTGGCTGCTTATGCGCTGTTTATGATGGGTCAGCGACCGGACTTGTGTCATATATAAACACAAGTGCTTCTGTTATCCACTTGTGTTATGCCGGCTGCATGTGTCTGGTACTCATGCCCAACCCAGGTCTTAACAACCTTTGCGGCCAGCCATCCGAGCGACCGAAATATGTGCCTTTAGCCTTCCATGTCAACACATGCTGGATAGCTTCAGGAGGCACAAGGCAGCATCAGACACCCCTCCACACAAGTCTCAAGCCCCGGATGCGAGCTTGCGAAAACTAAGGCAACTAAATCCAGGGTTTGTGACCTGATCTAGGGCTTGTGACTTGAAATGTTGCACGTTAAAGTCGTCATCACAGTTGGGATTATTCAAGCCCCAATTCCCCAATAGCTTCGCCTCAGCCAGGCATGCAGGCCACGAGACTTGCTCTACATCAGCAATGCGATAATGCGCGGCCTGGGATGGTGTGTGGCTACCTCACATCTCTGGAGTCCACACTTTCCACTACGATACTTCAAATGTGCACACATCCATCTGCATATTACTGCACACAGCCGCCGCAGCAGCATGCGCAATACCTTTCCTATTGTCAGGGATGATGTCCAGGTATGGCTGTGCCGCATGCATACTGTTGTGCATGCTTCAACGCCAGTCTGAGACCTTTTCTATTGGCCTATAGCAATGGTGTGAATCCTTCACGCTGAGACCGATAGGCGAGAGAGTCAATACGGGGCCTGATGCTCCTATGGGCCTCGAATCGGGCGTGCTCGCAGCCTGTCAGAACAATCCATGTTGTCCCACTACGGTTTCGTCCGCATTTGACCTCTGGCAGGCAGGACAGGTCATTATTCAGTGTTATTGTTAAGTGTTCTGATCACCGCATGCATTCCCTATCTTAATGCGACAGTAGCGCCTACATGTCAACCAGATGCTTGGCATTGACAGCCGATGAACACACAGCGTACTAGACGGCCAATCTAGGCATAAGCAGAGCTTCCCAGTTGCTGTTACTCATCCTTGACATGTCTGCCGGTACCGTAGCAGTGACTACAGGGACTCACCCCATGCCCAGTATTTACTGCAGGACAGTCCAGAACAGTTGGGCTGTTGGGCATAGGGGCGAATAGCCACTCAGCTTCATTGAGCTGAGTATTTAGTACCTAAGTACTAGTAGCGAACTAGTGGAGCTCAGGGTATTATTTCAACCGAGGGCATAGTTGCACATGCTCGAGTGCGTTTACATGCAGCATTGATTCGAGGCATGCCCTTCCCTTTGGTAGCAAGAGGCGGCGCGATAATGCCAAACATGATGACAGCCTCACAGACAAACACATTGGCGCTGCCGGTACGTGTGCTGCTGGAATGAGAGGTCTTGCATTACAGCCTCACACACCCAGGGATTCACCGACATACACATCGGCAATCAACATTCGCCGAGGAGAATACCATGTGATTCACCGCCACTCATCGCCTCTGGCGGCCACTGTGTCGCTACAGGTACTCACGAGCTGCCATGACGCCCCGCCACCCTACCGGCGGCGCGGTGGTAGCAGCTCCACATCGAAGATGAGGTCAGAATTGGCGGGGATGAGGCCGCCGCCCACGCTGCGCTCGCCATAAGCAAGGTCTGGCGGCACAGCAGCCCACACCACACGGGCACTGTGGTAAGATGGATGGACCACCAGTAGGCAGTGCTCACTGTGTTAGCAACAACCAGCACGCAGGAGCCCGGAACAAGTGGTATGAAGGGGCAGGGAGAGCCGGAGAGGATACTTGATGGGATGACGAGACGACGCTTGCCACCCTCCTTCATGGGCGGGATGCCCTGCACACCCCAAAGGCATAATCAGCGCGCGCACACGGGAGCTGGTGTGATTCACTACCGGTACCAGCTGGTGCATGGAATGCCCTTGGAGGAAGGAGCATTGTATTCTTTAGGACTGTACCTCTCCGCCCAGGATGCCCATGTCCCAGCCAGCAATAACTTCACGGACTCCAACCTGTCGAGGCAAGTGCATGCCCATCACAGCAGATATAGCTCATTACATGTGACATAGTTTTACACGCAAGACATGTTGACAGCAGGGGATCTACCTTGAACTGCAGCGGCAGGCCGCGATTGTAGCTGGAGTCAAAGACCGAGTTGTTTGAGGCGAGGCGGCCAGTGTAGTGGCACCTGTGGTACAGATGGCGACCACCGCCCAGTGTTGGTCGATAAGTACTGCACTAACAGCTGATCAGCTCTCGCGAAGCCGAGCAGCCCAAGATACAATGCCAAATGAGTGACAGCGGGCAGGGGTCTCAAGATATTGTTCGAATTCCATGATGGGATACTGACTCGACGATTGGTCAGGCCGGCCCGGGGAGCGCACCTGATCAGCGCGCCCTTCACCGGGGAGTTGCCACTGCCAACGGTGTAGTCACAAAACTGGATGCCGCCCTCCCCGGTCGTGAAGTCTTCGCAGGCTGGGCCTGCGTTTGCAGGCTTTGGGCTGATCGCTGCGAGAGCAGCTAGGGCCAGAAGCCCGCGCTTACCCGGCACGACGCCTGGCGCAACTGCAATCACCTGTTCAGCTGAGTCGACCTGCAGTAGCAAGCAGTGCGGCGGATCAGCTCGCGACCCTACAGGTGATGTATTGCTGTGAATTCGAGCTCTTTGTATCGCACCCGGAGGTGGGAGGACGCCGCGGTGCGGGGGGCAGAGCTCCGCTGGGCTGTCGTGCGGCGCGCCACTGGCGAGAGCGGCGACGGGCCGCGCATCATCAACGAGCCGCCCATCGCAGCAGCCGCTGCAGCGATAGGCATCGCTTCGTGCGCCGCGCGGTTTGACAGAAGGGTGTGGAAGCCAACCGCCGCACGGCAGAACAGATTATTCGCGCAATATATATACGAGATAGGCTCGCAGTTTGTACGGGTGGTGTGGAACGGCAGTGCGGGGACTTCGGCTTGGACGGCGGGAGTTGTTGTTGGCGAAGTTGTTGGGCTGATTGGCGGGGGGGGGGGGGGGGGGGGGGCTGTCGTCAAGCGTGACGTGGCATGACGTCACGACGCACATGCCTGTAGTATATTATGTCGTCTCGTCTCGTCGTCGGGGTCGGCGTCGCGTCGCCTACAGGCACCGCCTGTACCACCCTGGCCTGTACTACCCAGGCTAGCTAGGGTTTATATATTACCTTATTTAGGCCATTTCGATATTGGATTTGTCGCTGGATATGCCTATATATAAGGCCTGGAAGATTTCATCCGTTGTCTTTATTGGTGGCGATTTTGCTCGGAAAAAGGGGGGGGGGGGGGGGGGGGGGGGGTCTTCCTTTTCCGGGAACAAAAACTTTTAGTCTAATAGTACTTTGAACAGTACTCGTACATGCCCCCGATGTCGTAGTAGGCGACAGCGCCGGCGCATCAGCTGACTCGATACCGGTACGGGTACGGCTCCCTGTCCTCCTGCTCGACCTTGGCTTCGGGCTTATGTCTCTCTTCTGCTGGCAACCTTTCATAGTCGCTGTTAGTTCTGTTGTAGTGCGCTTTTGTGAAAGCCCTGATGTAATTAAAGTTAATACCGGTACGGGCGGTACGATAGACTTACCCAGGTATTATTGATGTTCAGGGAATTCCCCTACCTCTTGGGTTGAGCGGAGGAAAAGGAGAGCCGCGTCCGAAATCGCCTGGAATACGCGAGAATCCATACCGGTAGCAATACGGTTTTATCACGGATTTTTAGGCGTCCGTCCTCCGTCCGTCCTCCGTCCGTCCTCCGTCCTCCAGTGCTGCGTCTTCGCGTATGAACCCTTATATGTTCGATCTGTGCTCGTTTGATTTCTAGGCACACCTCCGAAGACGGCAAGATTCTGAATGGATGCGCGTGTATTCTAGCCCAGGCACGTCATGTATTCGTCTGAAACGCCAAAATAACGCGGTACCGCAGCGCGTTTTTACTGCTGAATCAGCAAGCGAGACTCGCCCTCTATATTTATACAGCGACTATATACACGGTGGTCCGAGGATATGCTGTAACATGATTCTGTAAAAAGGGGTCGCCGCGGTGCGGGGGCAGTCCGCCGACCCGGGGCCCGGCGTCCGTCGACGGACGGGCGACGGTCGAACGGCGGCGTCCGGCGTCCGGTGCCGGTACAGGCGGCGGGCGTGGCGATTCGCGCCGTGCCCGCCCCGTAGACCTGACGACCGGCCCGACCTGCGCGGCCTCGTGCGGGATGCGGGCCGCCTGTAGGCGGCTTGTACTGTATTGCTGATCTTGCAGTGCTGTTTTTTTTTTTTTGGGGTAATACAACTTTTAGCTGTGGGTTGGGTACCGGCCTTTTTGTAATGCACACCAGTGGTCAGCGGCCCGCTTTTACGCGGCTTGCAGATTTAATCTGTTTTACAAAATAATACGTCTCTTTTGAAAAATAAATTACTGACAAATCTAACGCTAAAAGCATTATTAATTACCCGGAAACAACAGTATTACAAGATCAACACGGCAAGCCGGCTAAAAGCGGCCCGCATCCCGCACGGCCGCACCACGCTCAACCCAAGAGGTAGGGGCACCTCCACAAATCCCCGGCGCGAAGCGCCGCTTAGTTATTTCCCCTACCTCTTGGTTGGGTTGAGCGGAGGAAAAGGAGAGCCGCGTCCGAAATCGCCTGGAATACACGAGAATCGATACCGGTAGCAATACGGTTTTATCACGGATTTTTAGGCGTCCGTCCTCCGTCCGTCCTCCGTCCGTCCTCCGTCCTCCAGTGCTGCGTCTTCGCGTATGAACCCTTATACGTTCGATCTGTTCTCGTTTGATTTCTAGGCACACCTCCGAAGACGGCAAGATTCTGAATGGATGCGCGTGTATTCTAGCCCAGGCACGTCAAGTATTCGTCTGAAACGCCAAAATAACGCGGTACCGCAGCGCGTTTTTACTGCTGAATCAGCAAGCGAGACTCGCCCTCTATATTAATACAGCGACCATATACACGGTGGTCCGAGGATATGTGCTGTATTGACATGATGCTGTAAAAAGGGGTCGCCGCGGTGCGGGGGCAGTCCGCCGACCCGGGGCCCGGCGTCCGTCGACGGTCGAACGGCGGCGTCCGGCGTCCGGTGCCGGTACAGGCGGCGGGCGTGGCGATTCGCGCCGTGCCCGCCCCGTAGACCTGACGACCGGCCCGACCTGCGCGGCCTCGTGCGGGATGCGGGCCGCCTGTAGGCGGCTTGTACTGTATTGCTGATCTTACAGTGCTGCCTTTTTTTTTCCTTTAGCGGTGGGTTGTGTACCGGCCTTTTTGTAATGCACACCAGTGGTCAGCGGCCCGCTTTTACGCGGCTTGCAGATTTAATCTGTTTTACAAAATAAATGGAACATTCTACCCCGATCCTGGGGATCTTCATCCTCTTGCCTATTTTGGAAACATTTGCATTTTTACATGATGCTCGTACACGTACCCGTGCACATTCTAAAATTTTGACAATTGCATAATCGCGAGTGCGCCTGTAACACAACTGTAACAATAACTGCTGACTCATTAGTCGCTAGTACCTGTACCTGTTGCAGCAAAGTGCGCGCCTACGAGTACACGGGCGACCGCCCGGTACCTCTAGTGCCTCGGGGATATTTGTCAGATATATCCAACATTTGTTGTACATATCACACTAACTTGAGAGGCCCAAATGGGATCATGCCAAACATAGTTAGAGCATTTCAACTGGCCCACGGGGGGGCTAAAGGGCCTGTCTTAATATCCCCCGGGATACATAAAGCATACCGGCCGCCAAAAAGTGGTCAACACCGTTTTGCCGTTTCCAAACTTTTAAAAATATTCAAACTCGCTCACCCACCTGTTCAGCCACCCACACGACGCTATGAGGACCTCCATCACCAAAGGCGCTCGTGTATCAGCCTGCCGAGGCCACATTTTAACCCCTGAGTGGCGACCAGCGTCGGTGCTAGCATGCTCAGCCGTTCGGCAACGTTACCGAGTCCGTCGGTGATGGCAAATGGAGGGTCCGCTGGGACCATGCCCCGGCCGATGTCCAAGAGCCCGACCAGACACTCCGCCGCGAGCAAGCTACTGATGGTCGCACCCCTCCTTCGGCTGCCTCTGCGCCACGAGGTCAAGTGACTGCCGTCGGCCCTTTCGTGCCGCCCCGCCCTGCCGCTGCTGCTGATGCGAGTGCGAGTGCGCTGGGTGGCAGTCGCGTTACAGGCAATGTCGTTCCCGACACCCGCACCCACACAGAGATCCCGTCCATCCTTGCGAACTCTTCCCCAGCCTCTATCCCAGCCACCGAGCCCCTGCCTGCCACCTTGACATGTCTGCCGAGTCGCAAGGCAGCCAGCCAGGGCTGGAGGGAGACCTGGCGCCATCCCGTCCCGCCGGCCACCGCCTCGCCATCGCGCCCAAGCGCTACCTGGCTTCACCGACGGCCAGCACGCCCCTGGCAACCACGGGCGATACGCGAACGGACGCAGCAAGCAGTCAAGGTGCTGCCGTTGCTACCGTGACGAGGGCGAGGAGCAATGGAGCTCGTGCTACTGCGTGCAGTGCAACATCACCTTGTGCATGCCCAGCTCGTTGCACAGCCGGGACTGCTGGGAGCACCATCTCCACTGCGACGAGACCGCCATCCGCCGCCTGAAGCACGCCCGCGCCGGCTAGGGCGGCACACCCCAAGTCCGCCGCCCCGGCTACCGCCCGTAGACCCCCCTCCCCGTAGTTGACCCGGGCCTCTGGCCGCGGGATGGTGTATGAGCTTATATCCTGCCAGTTGAGCTGGCTGATGTGGTGGGCGGGTGCGCTCTGTAGGTCCCGCCCGCAGCGCGCTCTTATCGGTACCGGTACAGTCGCGTACCTACCTTTAACAGAAATTTCCCTAATTACCGTACCGGTCCTGGAATGACGATACAACAAAACCATGTTGGATTTATCCTCACATACAAAAGTCCCCGAGGCACTAGGCTGAACCTGTAGCCACTACTCGTCGTAGTCGCAACATCGCTGCTGCTCAGCAGCAGCATCGCCGCGGCGGCGTTGTCGACTACTGGCGCATTATTGTGGAAGCGGCTCCCTGCGGGCACGTACGCGCATTGTGGCCCATCTCCTGGCATACGCCACATTTCCGGGCTCTCTTGAGAGTCTGAAAACCAGCCCCACCATCTCCAGGCTCCCTTTCCGCCGCCTCGCGCGGACGCGTCCCCGGCTGCGGGACTTCCAGTAGTCCAGGGCGAGAGCTTGCCGCCATTCCGCCAGACACAGGTGCGCCCGCTCTCTCGGAGCTACCAACCGGGGTCGGCGTGCTGTGGGAGGTTCTTTCGCGGCTGGTGGTGTGGTCGACTTGTTGCAGGGGCTGACGCTGGGCTGCAGGTCGGTTACGGACACCGAGTCGGTTAGCACCCTGAGGGCGCCCCTTCCCACGCACAACGTCAGGGTTCAACACAACAGAAGCGGAAGCGCGACTCAGCACGTGGCCTGACGCGTGCATCGAACCGCCGCCCATCTCAGTCGGTGCAGACGCGAAGCCCTTCAGGGCTGAGTACAACCCCTCGTGTGCGTTGGTGTCGATAGCTCGCTCGATTGCCTTCTTAGCCTCGCCTAGCAAGGTACCCCATAGCCGCTTGAGTGTGAGATCCTTAGCGAGCTGCGTGTTGCTCTCCTCGTCAGTGCCGGAGGCCGTCTGTGGACAATCGGTAGGACTGGGGTAGAGTAGACGCTGGCAGGTGAAATGCACTTGGGGGCTAGCAGGGTTGTCGAAGGTGTGCAGCCGTACCGACGAGGGACTGAGTGGTTGTGCTTGCTTGAACCAGAGGTCGTTCACCAAGCCCCTGTGGAAGGTGGCCGCTGTGCTGCAGCACAGCACTGCCCAGTAGTGCCGGCAAGGTACTCCACAGCGCACGCCGGACCCGCAAGTGCAAGTGTGCGCCTGGTAAGCATCCCGGCCCTGAAGCTTGTCGTGTAGCATAACGAAGTGGGGGTTGGTGGGCTTGTCCGTCACAGTGTGCAAGATGCCAACCTTGAAGCATCTCAGGTCAGCATGGTGCTGCGCAGGCACAGCTCCTCGAAGGTCTGCTGCGGTCTGGAACCGAGGGTGGTCAGCGAGGTCTGGGTCAATGGACGGAAATGGCCGGAGGTCGGCCGTAGTAGTAGTAGACGGATCATCCACCAAGGTGAGGGGCACCTCTGTAGCCCTGTAGTTTGCACCCGCCATCATTTGTTTCTGCATCATCGCCATCCCGTAGCCTGTGAGTGCCTCCTTCATCTCCTCCGTGATTGCTGGGTAGCAACTAGCCGCGTATGTTCTCGCGCTCGTTGCATGCACCTGCACACCGCCATTGTTCATCAAATGAAAACAAAATAGGCTACACGAGTATTGTGTCAATCAAGCACTTCTGGTATACAGCATATGTGCGGGGTATACCTCATCCTTGGCTGAAGCAACAACTAACTTCGCTTCTTCTCGCGCCTCCTTCAGTAGCACTTGATCAAACAACTTGGAGAGTGGACTCTGGCCGGACAAATGTGCCTTGAAGTGGCGGTTCAGACCCTCGCCACGTTGTGTTGACACAGCGCCGGTGGAAAACCTGGTGGAGATGCCATAAGCACCACAAGTGCAAAGCCAGCGGGAAGATAGATGCCACGGCCGCACAGACTCCTGGATCCGCATCTGTTAGGAGTAGCTGTGGAGGAATTCCAACTGCTTCAAGGTAACACTGTAGCTGCCACTCATAGTCTGTTGTGGCCTCCTTTGAGGAAAGAGCAATAGCAAGCAACACTGTTTGACCATGCCTGCACACACACAAGATCACAAAAGGGGGTGTAACTTGCCAAATTGCGGCGCAGCGCGAAAAGCGGGGATGGATGGAGCTGAGCGGCGACGGCAGAGCTGCTGGGTGTGGGCGGCGGGAGGGCTGGCGCGACACAAGGGTAGCGCCATATACCACCGCGCATTGGGGTTGGAGAGTGGGGGGGGGTAAAGGTGACACATGACATCGGGCAGCGCCAACATGAAACGTGGCTGGAGGAAGGGTGCACACCGGTTAGGAGCTGAGAACAACCCGCATGGTAGCTTGAAGCGGTTGGTCTTGTAGGTGTTGTCATGGATGATAACTTGATAAAGGTCATAGGCCATGTCTCGTTGCCTCGGGCTCATCCAGAAGAGATGGGTGAGTCGATTCGTCACGGGGTCGACTTTGAACCTGCATGAATGAGCATGTTGGATCAGTTTGCGATCCAACTGCATCATCGTATTTGTGTGATCATTTGTTGGCGCGATTACCTCACAAACCATCTGCCATCCTCTTGCTGCAAACGCAGGAGCTCCTGCAGCAGCAGACTAGCATCCATACTCCCCCCGCCTGTTGGAGTTCTTATGTTGACAACGTCTTTCACAGTGATAAGCGGGGCGTTGGGAAACTTTTTCCTGAAGCATGTAAGGACGTCCTCCGGGGCAATTCCTGCGTTAGCTAGAGAAGTGATGAATTCCTGCATGTCTACGGTAAGGTTGGCCACCCGGTTTTGGTAGGACTGGACCAACTCTGAAAGTGGTCGGTGGTTGTGCTTCATGTTTGTTGTAGCCAGCTTCCACAAGCCATCAACCTGCCGCCGGACGTTCAATCTGGACAGCACAAACATATAAGTCGCATGTTGTAAAAAACACTATTTGCTAAGCATTTGGTATGATTTGAAGCCTGACTGGACACGCACAAATAGGGGAGGAGGGAAGGGGGAGGGGGGGGGGGGGGGGCTTTCCCACCTGAATGGGCACATATCTTCCCCGGGAAGAGCATACTGGTTGCCCTTAGCGCGTCGCTGGGATGGGTTGAGAGAGTCGTCTCCCGCTTTTCCGGATGCCTTCCTCCCTTTCCGCCTGCACACGAAGGTGGCCTTCCCTTGCTTGAGGTCGGCACTTTTTTGAACGAGGTTGAACCCGCAGGCTTTGGCCCACTCTTGGCACTCTCCTCTGCAGATTTCGAGCGTGGTGGCGCGGGAAAGGTCTGGCGCATCGGGGCAACTAGGCCCATACCACTCGTTCGCAATGTCATTCGTTTCAGTTTGGGGATATTGATCGGTCCTTGGGGGGCACTCGTCTCGACGCTGGGGAGCCGAGTCGTCAACGGGTGCACAGATGACCGGCGTTGTGCGAGGGTCCGTCCCGTCGACGAGTGCGTCGTGCGCCGCCTCCCTTGTTTGCTGGTCAATGACGAGATTCTTGTTGCAACCACAGTCATTGACGTCCTCGCTGCCGTTGACAGTCGCGGCGCACATAGCGTGGAAGTGGCCGCCGCAAGAACGACAACGGTGCTGAGAGGTGCCCACCTCGATCAGACGCCTCACCCCGCAGGGCCGGACACAGCAGCGCTGCTGGTCTTCAAACGGCGGGACCCCGTCCACGTCCTCGTCGTCCCAAAATTTATCCTCCTCATGTTGCCCGGGGTCGTATGGTTGCGTCATCGGCAGTGCCTCCATGGTGAGTGAGGAAGAGCGTGGTGGTGGTGGTTTCGGGGGGGCGGGGGGGGGCGGGGGATATGGGATTGGTCAAAGCGCAACTCAGTCACTGGTACTGTGTATGGTACTCGGCCGGGCGCGGGCACGACGCGCCGGCGGTAGCCGCGCGTACTCGTACGCGTACGTGCCGTACAGGGGGGATGCACATCCTGGGATGAAGATCCCCAGGATCGGGATAGACAATTCCAAATAAATTACTGACAAATCTCACGCTAAAAGCAAAAAGCATTATTACCCGGAAACAACAGTATTACAAGATCAACACTACTGTACAAGCCGGCTAAAAGCGGCCCGCATCCCGCACCAGGCTCAACCCAAGAGGTAGGGGCACCTCCACAAATCCCCGGCGCGAAGCGCCGCTTAGTTCATAATATAATGGTTAATTACATCAGGGCTTTCACAGAAGCGCACTACAACAGAACTAACAGCAACTATGAAAGGTTGCCAGCAGAAGAGAGACATAAGCCCGAAACCAAGGTCGAGCAGGAGGACAGGGAGCCAAGAACCAAGAAAGAGCCAAGGGAACCACAAAGTCACTTAGCTGCCAGGAACTTATTTAAGGAACCCCGCCCCGCCAAGGGGTAGGCTATCAGCTGCGGCGAGGACGCTTGCAGCCAATGACCCGGGTCTTAGCAACACATGCCGACGAGCGACGCGACGCAGGCGCAGGAGCACCATCACGTGCCGCACCCGCGGCCGCGAATTCATAATGGGAATTCATAATGGTATAGGGATACGGTAGAGAACCCCGACGAATCGCATGAGAACCGCACCGCGGCTGACGCCGCCATCGGATCGTCCGAGGGTTCTCAAACCTACAGCTGGTGAGCTGGGTATCCGGCTACAGTATGCTGATGCGCTGCAATGGCGGCGGTCATTCCGTCTTTGCTTGGCAAGACCCTGGCAGTGCTAAGCAATGACGAGTTCATTAGAATAATAAACCAGCGAGTGTTAAGGTTTTAGCGAATATTCATCGCGCGCAATACTGCCGGTTTGATATATCCCGAATCAGGCCTACAGGTACCAGGTACCGGCACTGGTACCCGTCGCTACTGGTGTGAATTACAAAAGGCCTACTAGTACCAGGGGTAACCAGGTGGCCCCTGCTGGTACAGCCACGACTGGGCGAGTTGGCTTGCGTCAAACAGTCATCACTGCCGGTACCGGTGACCCCTGCTGGTACCGGGCCCTTTTTACGCGGCTTGCTGTGTTAGTGATCTTTTATTGCTGCATTTAGCCGTACCACAAGGTGGATTTTATTACTATCAATGTGCCCTTTTCTAATTCCCGCCACCAGTACCAGTAAGGATTACAGGGTACCGGTGCTCTATCACTCCATCCTCGCTTCCACCTCGCAACTGCTGTTGTGGATGTTTCCTATTGCCTATTCGGGTGGTTTCTTGATCGCTTTTTGCAGCTAGCTCATGTAACCACTCTATCACTCCATCATAAGCATCAGACCTGCAGGTCATCATAACCGCTCGGGACTCAAGAGTAGTGCTATTGCGCCCGTTACTCCCGCGGGTACATACTACCGTCCCGATAGCGCCCTCTCGTTCCACAAATTGGCTGTCCGCCTTCCGCCGTGGTCGCCGCACGGCACTCCCCCGTGCGCATACGCACAACGAAGGCGTTGCTCCGGCGTGACCGCGCACGACTTGATGGTGGTTGGGGTGTGGGCGCGCAAGCAGGTGAGACATCATGACCCGCCACGGCATTCCTCATGCGGTATCATCGGCAGAGCAGCAGTCGCACATACGTCATCATGGTATGGTATGGCTGTGGTGTGTAAGGCTCCGCATCAAGAATCAATAAAAGATCGAATCATGGTGCACCAGACAGATCGTGAATCGCACCAAGAATCAATATTTAGGCGCGGAATTTACTGGTGCACCGATATTTATTGGGCTGTAATATTCGGTGCACCGATATTTAGGCGCGGAATTTACTGGTGCACCGATATTAAGGTACCGGTATTTACTGGTGCACCGATACTTCGGTGCCGACATTAACTGATGCACCAACATTTAACCGCATATTTTACCGATGCACCAATATTTATCTGCGTAATTGAATCAACGACTGGTGCACCAAGAATCAACCGAGAATCAGCCACAGTGGGAGACATGTGTCATCGACGGCTTCGGTCGTGACGATGCTTAGAGAGGGTTGTACTCATTGATGATTCCCGCGGACGAAGGGGGAGAGCAGGGGCCGCAATCTTTTTCCCAAGTTGTATGGATTTGGTCCCATACATGCTTCTTAGTACTTAGCGCATCACACATGCTGCAGTAATGTGGTGTGCGTCCTGTCCACTTGATGCATGGATCAAAGTGTAATAATAATAATATGATGAAAGCCCTTATGTAATAAAAACTCCTCGTACTTGTACGAGTAATCATAATATGATGATGTTAATTGAGGCTCATTTTCATCGCATGAACTTGACACAATTTCCTTTCTTCCAGATTAACTTCAAATTCGCGGAGTAAAATCGATTAATACTGCATATATCACCTCTGGTGCACCAATATTTTCGCATAATTTTCTGGTGCACCAATATTTACACACGGAATTTACTGGTGCACCGATATTTAGACACGGAATTTACTGGTGCACCGATATTTACTAAGCGGCGCTTCGCGCCGGGGATCTGTGGAGGTGCCCCTACCTCTTGGGTTGAGCGTGGTGCGGGATGCGGGCCGCTTTTAGCCGGCTTGCAGTGTTGATCTTGTAATAATACTGTTGTTTCCGGGTAATAATGCTTTTAGCGTGAGATTTGTCAGTAATTTATTTTTCAAAAGAGACGTATTATTTTGTAAAACAGATTAAACCTGCAAGCCGCGTAAAAGCGGGCCGCTGACTACTGGTGTGCATTACAAAAAAGGCCGGTACCCAACCCACCGCTAAAAGTTGTATTAGTGTTATTCGTGTTATTCGTGAAGCGCACCAGCAAAAGGGATGAGCGCTATGGTCTAGACAGTTGGCTAAGTAGTAGCTGCAGGCAGGCAGGGAAACAGGTCGGGAGCTGGTGCGGTCGCGAGTCCGCTGCTCACTGTCCCATCCTGGAAGATTCTAGACAGAGCCGATGACTGGCTACTGTGCTATATTTTCCAGGTGGTAGTCGTTCGACCGCACAACTCGGTCCGTCGTCTGACTAAACTCAGTTAAGTACTTAACAACGAAAAAACAAAAAAAAACAGCACTACAAGATCAGCAATACAGTACACGCCGCCGACAGGCGGCCCGCATCCCGCACGAGGCCGCGCAGGTCGGGCCGGTCGTCAGGTCTACGGGGCGGGCACGGCGCGAATCGCCACGCCCGCCGCCTGTACCGGCACCGGACGCCGGACGCCGTCGTTCGACCGTCGCCCGTCCGTCGACGGACGCCGGGCCCCGGGTCGGCGGACTGCCCCCGCACCGCGGCGACCCCTTTTTACAGCACCATACTTGGACTACCGTATAGGTAAGGAATGGTCGCTGAATAGTCTCGCTTGCTGATTCAGCAGTAAAAATGCGCTGCGGTACCGCGTTATTTTGGCGTTTTAGACGAATATATGACGTGCCTGGGCTAGAATACACGCGCATCCATTCAGAATCTTACCGTACACGTACCAGTACCGTGAAATCAAACGACCGAAAACCGAACGTATGACGGTTCATACGCGAAGCGCGTATGTGCCAGGACGGACGGAGGACATTCGTGATTTTTGCAGTATGTTTCCGGTATAATTCGCGATAGATTCGTCTTAGTCGCAGGATTTTTACGGACTGTGGTAGGAGTGCCTAGAAATCAAACGAGCAAAGATCGAACGATAACGTACGACGGTTCATTCACGAAGACGCAGCACACGAGGACGGAGGACGGAGGACGGACGGACGCCTAAAAATCCGTGATAAAACCGTATTGCAACCGGTATCGAGTCTCACGTATTCCAAGTGATTTCGGACGTGGCTCTCCTTTTCCTCCGCTCAACCCAAGAGGTAGGGGAATGTGGTGGATTTACCGGTGCACCAATGTTTAGCAACCCAATTAAATCGATTAAAGATCGGATCAACTGGATCATGCACCAATTCTTGATCTTTTTTTTCCGTCATGCACCAATTCTTGATATTTATCTCCTGAGGCTTGATGCGGAGCCCTAGTGGTGTGGTATGGTTGTGGCATTTTACAGGGGTTTTGCTGCCAGAAGGAGACCGTAGTAGGGAGGAAAGACGGGGGAACAGCGGCGGCAAGGTCCGGGAGCGGGGGGGGGGGGGGGGGGGGGGGGGGGTTGACGAATTCGTTCATGTCCCACGGATGCCGCGGACAGTCTGCAAGGTGGCGCCAAGCGCAGGTGGTGCCGCAAGTGCTTCGTTTCGCGCGCTGAGCCGGCTAGGAAAACCCAAGATAAGAATGATCGCTGTCAGGGTTGGGGTATAGACTTTGATGCTAAATCATACACATGTGGATGCGAGGTGCACGAAAGCGGTAGCAAGCACTGCCTGCCTATATGGCATGACCAGCATGTGCGCAGTAGACAACTAGCACCGCATTGTAGCATTGCCTGCGTTGTGGCCTCGGGCGCCTCAGCACCCCCTTAGCACCGCCCCAGCAACTTAGCGGGTTTATAGAGGATTCATGAATCTATCTCCATGCGTACTTACCATATTGTGACACATTACCGCAAGGCCATCATATGTGTGGCAAATGATGCACGCTGTAGCAGCCCATATTGCGGCTTATGCCAGTCGGCAGCATTCGCCTGCTCATGTTGGGGCTTATGGTACCCCCCCCCCCCCCCCCGCGGCCACACCGTCACTTGCGTGTTTGGACCCCATGTGATGTGTGCATTATGCTTGTGTTTGCGCCCATGTTGGCGCTGGCATTTCGTTATGGCCTTGGGTCCCTCAGTCACCCCGCTGCTCCCTCAGCGGGTTTACATGGGATTCATGAGTATATCTCCAGACTTACTACGGAAGATGTATTGACACATTATGGTGTCATTCATGCTAAGGTTATACAAGATGGACCTGCCTCCTGCAGTAACCGTTGATGACAATAGCTTGCTTTGCTGGAGTTTGGTATTGCTGGCGGCATGGGCAACATCATGGGCGCGGGTGATTGCCGTGGGAGCGGTCGAGTGCTAACTTTCGGGTGTAGATGGTGATAAGAGGCGTTGATATTGCATATATAAAACCACTTTACTACTTCAGGGCGTAGTAACTCAGGCGGAGTTGTGCGGTAGTGGGAGCACCTGCATCACGTACGCACACAAGGGAAGTGGATACTGCTATCGTTGAGTGGCCGCGATCCTGCCAAATCCTTCCAGCCTCCGCATGCACGCGCTTGCAATGGGCCATCGGATTGCAATGCGAACGCTTGACCCACACACACGCACATGCTCTCAAAGCGGGTGATTGAGGGGCAGCCTGTGGTCGCCCTCAAGTCCAATATATTGTATATGCGCTCGACGGCTGCGTGCCCCATTTGCACCGCTTTCATCCCCCGTCATTGGGCTTACGGTGGGAGCGCCGTGCAAATGATTTGTGTTGTAGAATTAAATGCACGGCTTCCTAGATTGTACCCTACTTTTGCTGTTGCTAGATCTATACACAGCTTCTAGAGACTGCGTTTTGTGCTCTGAAACCTTCTGCCTCATGACGTGTTGGTTGGGATTTATATTCGCCCTGCAGCATGGCATGTATCTCCTTCTCCTCGGCAGCGTCACTCTTCTTGCGCGGGCGACATGACGGCGCCGGAATTGCATATATTACTGGTTCCTAGCATTGGCAGAGGTCGGGCAAATTATAATTATAAAACTAAGAAAAGTCATTGGGGCGGGAAAATGGAAGACAAAATATATAAAAACACGGTGAATATTGTGAGTGTGGGTTTTTTAAGGGGGGGGGGGGTGATTTTCCAAGCAACCGAAGTACCCCTATGGTATCCCACGTGTCGCAAAATTACCTCCTCTGCGGCAGCATGCAGGTGCCCGGGCTCGTCGAGACCGTTCTCCAAGCGATCAGCCGTGCGAGAGCGAGAGAGCCGGCGGCGGCCGAAATGGTGTTCACCGCGACACAGGGCAAGAAGCGCCACGGCGAGCCGGGCCGCCTAGCTGGTAGGTGATCCGCTCACAATGGCGGCGGGGATCAAGAGTTCCGCAAGAGAGGAAGGAGTACCGCGCTATCGTGCGGCGCCGGTCAATGCATGTTTTGTCGCTGGGCGGTTCTCTACAGTGAGCTCCTCGACGACCGATGCCGGCGACAGGGTTCGCTCCTGCTCGCATGCACGACGCCGCTTCGGACGACCATGGCGCACCCGCGCCGATGGATGATGAGCCCTACAACAAACGCGCCACGACTAGGTAGCGACGTAGCAACTACTCGTAATCCGTGTCGACCTCGTAAGGACTAGTCGCTATGGATTGCCTGCACCATGACCCGCCGTCCATGGGCGCCTGCGCGTTGTGCTGGCGGGAACTGGACAAATGTGTTGAAGGTGAACGGATCCAGCATATACATGGATACCGGCAGTACTGCAGGAGTCATTTCCGCCGGCAGCAAGTCCGAAACCCGGATGCTCGTCCACTGCTCGTTGGGCGGGTGACCGCCACGCTGACTAAGGCCGAGTGGCCGGCCCGGGCCGGCCCGGATATCGCGGATTTCAAAATTGAGTCTGGTCTTGCCAAAAAGGTCGCGCATGCTGTTTTTCACGGTCAAGAGCCGAAACTGTTAAGCAGGTAAAGTGAAAAGCGTGGAGGAAAAAACGGAGTCAGGAAGTGCTCTGCGTGAAACGCAGCGAAAACTGGAAGATGGCAGGCTCAGCTGTTATGGCTGCTTTTATGTCTACTCGTGCTGCACCCAAAAAGGGCGCAACGACAGGTGCCTAATTCCCGTACAACTGAGCAGCACTTGTAGCTGAAAGAGGGTTAGGTCAAAGGAGGAAACGCCATAAACTAGTTTAGATCATTTCAAAGTTGAGTTTGGTCTTGCCAGTCATGAGCGAACGGAGAGAGCGGTGGATTGACGGAGAAGGGGTAGCGCCAGGTCATGAAGGAGGCACCGGGAAGGGCACCGCTGCGGAGTCATGTTGGACTTGCTTGGAAGTGGCGCAAGGGGGCGACGTGACCAAAAAAGAACCATGCGCTAGGTGAAGGAAGAACGTTGGGGTCAATGTAGTCCAGAACAACATCGGAAATAGTGGCCCACCCGCCTTGGTAGCGAATGTGGGACAATGGAATTCCAATGACGTTGGCGGCAGACGCTGCTCCCTTGCGAAGGCTGTGTGAGGTCCAGGAAGTGCCGGCGGGAGGGGCAACACCGACAAGACGGACGGCTATAGATAACCAGTCCGACATTGTAGCGGCTGTCCAAGGTTTTGACTGCTCGTTAGGGGTGACCGCCCAGAAGTTTGTTTCAGCCAAGGCAACAGTTTCTAGGGGGACAAACTGTACGTTGTCGATGAAGTGTTGCAGGAGACGTGCAACTCGGGGTTGTTCTGACACCGGAAGGAGAAGCATGCGCAGGTCGCTCGTCGGGTCCCCGTCGGCCAGCGCAACCTTTCTCGCGGTACACTTGCAGGGTAATGTTATAATTATCGAAATGCACATCCCGCACTCTGCAAAAGCCGCCAGTAAGTCCCCTGGCAAAGAACATGAAGTTGACAACCGAGGCCAAGAGGGCTCGGAAGTCGTGCTGGTACTCTGTAGTGGGAGCAGACACAATCAACTCGGCTTTCTCGACGAGGCGGTAAGCTACATCAACAGGCAGAGGAACTCGCAAAGGGGCGGCTTCCTGACGGCGCTGCCGCAGGATCGGCCCACGCCTAGTTGCAGTAAGGTTTAGGCTGTCGATTGGGTCGAGGTTGTGCAGCTCGAAGAACCTTACGTGTTGATTGCAAACAGATAGGGTCGCAGTGACTTAGCTACAATGTGCCCTCGCTCATCACCAATCCCGGCAACGTACCGGACGAAAGTAGCAAATAATGGTCGCCTCCAGCGGGCTGATGTTCTTGTGGCAAAACTCCGCGATCTGAGACAGTCTGCCGGCGTAGCTCTTGAGTGTCTGAGCGGTGAGGGAGCTGGAGAGCAGGTCGAGCGTCCGCTGTCCTAGCTCGTCTGAGCCGAAAGCATCCTGCAGCCGAGATCGAGTGAAGCAGCCCAGGGAGCGACAACTTCGGGCTCGTCAATTACGTAAGTGCGTCGTTTTACCGACACAGTTCCAGGGAAGGCGACAACTGTTTGTAAAGTACTCGGCAGCAGCGGTTAGGTTCCCGGCGGTTGGCCGGTAGTTGCTTGGCGGTTTTGCGGGGCTAGGTTCAAGTAAGAGGGCCGCCCCCGCGCGCCCTTCGCGCTCGCAGCGCCTGTCACGCGCGTAACGTACACGCGCGAAGCTTGGTCGTTGCAAACCAGTTGTAACCACACGCAATAAGTGTAACAACCGACGGACGCAATGATGAAATGGTGCGGGAGGCGGTTGGTTGAGCCGCCATGTGCAGGTGTGCGGATGGTTGAGCCGCACTCGGCTGTAGCTGTAAGAAGCGCCGCACCGAGAAAGGTCTCAATGAAGTCTATAAGGTGGTGGTGGTGGTGGGGGGGGGGGGGGGGGGGGGGGGGGGTCACGTCCTGACACATGGCGCTGATTCCGCCGTTGAGATGCAAGGGTGCGCTTTGCGGCGGTCACCGAAAGTTGGCCTCGCAAAGCTCCAACAACTCCGACGAGAGGCGCCCCACACCGTCACTCGTGCTCACCTTCGCGGCCACGCCCGCGTCCACCGCCACGTCCTCGTCCACGCCCGCGCCCTGCAGCTACTGCCGCTACCCGAGCAATAGCGGTTGCTTTGGCGCTGCTGGCCACTGTCGCCTCGAAGACGCGACGCTCGTAGTCCCTCATGAGGTCCCCAAAGATCGCGGAACCCAGATGCTCAGAAGCATGCTGAAAGTGCTGGGCTCGCAGCACGTCAAGAACACCTTGGTCACCGTGCACACGCTTGACCTCATTAAGTCCCCGTGGGAAGGCCAAACGAAAGCGAAACGCCGTGTCGATGGCTTCGGCGTGGTTCCGAGCTTTCGCGAGGTAGGGGGTGAAGTCCTGACTTGCAGCAAGGACGTAGGGCATCAGCTCGTCGAGAGCCACGAAAAGTGCGGCCATGTCGTGGACGCCGAAACACGAAATCCATAGATACTCCTCCTAGGCCTGCAGACTCCGGTCATCCTGCTTGAATGAGGTACTCGTTCGTTAGGTCAGTGCTCAAGGGGAAGAGTCCATGCACTCGGATGACCCGTCGAACAGCCTCGTGACCATACTCTGCTCGCTGCAGTAGCTCTGGCGCCGCGAGGTCGTAGTCATCCTCGTCACTCACGGATTTTGCTCCGACACGGCCGCTCTGGGCTAGCTCTAGCAGCAAGTCGGGGCGCTCTGCGGCTCCCCGCTGCCTATCGGCTGTCCCGCGACGATGCGCTGCCCGGAACCGGAACCATGCATGTGCCCCTTCTCCATCAACAACGCGCTCACGAGCCGTCAATTGGGCCAACGATATAGCAAGCTCGCGCAGTAAAGTAGAATGGGCCTTCACGTATGCGTGCAGCGGCTCGAGCGTCGCCTCAACGACGGGTTCTTCTCCATCTGGCATGGTAACGCACGGACGTACGGATGAGAATATCACACGGGTGGTGAGCCGGGTGTGGTCTTGAACAATAACCTGGGGTGACCTTGCTCGCAACATGTTACGAGACGGTTTAAAATCGCTGCGTGTAACGCAGCGAAAACTGGAAGATGGCAGGCTCAGCTGTTATGGCTGCTTTTATGTCTACTCATGCTGCACCCAAAAAGGGCGCAACGACAGGTGCCTCGTTCCCGTACCACTGAGCAGCACTTGTAGCTGAAAGAGGGTTAGGTCAAGCAAGGGAGGAAACGCCATAAACTAGTCGTTATTTCGATCATAATAGTAAAGTAAAAAGTGAAGTTCGCCCTCGGACATCGGCCGAAGCCGCCCCAGCGGATAATAATATTCCTGAATATTCAGTCGCTACGGAACGAAACGGATATCGTCTAAGGTACCGTGTAAGGTACTGGCACCGTCAATACCTGCGTCTGTGTATCGTCCGCTGGTGCTCTCATTTCCTGGGCAAAAAAAAGGTAGAAACTGCTTTCGTGTTGAAACAATATTCTTGATGTCTCCTCCTGCGCGCGCTGTAGTTGTAAATATGCTGATGACGTTGTAAATATGAATATATGATGATGTCTGTTGGACCCAGGGTACCCCGGTACCCTGAATCCGCTTTTTCTCTCTGTGAAATCCGCATTTTCTGGCTGCCGTACCTGTGCCTAATTTGGACCTTATGGCAGCAGTACGGCACCAAAGCATGGCACCTAGGCATCTTTGCCAGTTGGCCTTCTTAGACGGAGAGGTGTCCGTTCTAAGTGACACCTAGTCGGCTGGTAAAAATTGCCAGCCTCGGCTCCTTGTAATTCAGTCAACTGCTTTTCCAGAAATATTCCGACTCACCCTTTCTCTCTCGTGACAGTGCCACTCAGCCATCACCACGGCGACAGCGACTACCTATCGTCCATCGCCCACGGCTCATAGCAGCCCTTTGCCTTTCCAGCTCGCACCTTGCTTGCTGGCACTCGACGTGATTCGACGCGTGCACGCCGACTCTCGCCGACTCTCCCCCCATCAGTGACAGTGCCACTCAGCCATCGCTTCGACAATCCCCTCCGACAGGTTTTTGGGCCCTCTCCTTTGGTTCGACGTCTTGCCCCGTGCTCGACGCCTGCCAGAGGCTTCAACCTGCGTGTATCTCGACCCTCGACAACTTTCGACGGTCGACGGCGCCGTGCGACGAGTTTTTTTTCTTCCCACCCGCCCACCCCTACAGTTATACATCCTCAAGCACAAGTGTGCCATCCCTTCGCAATGTCTACCAGCATCAACACCGGCATGATGAACACCCCCCTGGCCAATCTGGCTCGGCAGAGTGCGATCAAGACCGACCCTGGCCACGCCCCACCACCTCCTGACTTCCGTGATGATACCAGTTCTGACGACGCCTTCAGCATGGACGGGGCGTCAGACGATGACTCCGAGGTCGTCCAGCATATCAAGCCAGCTGCGGTGAAGCCGACACTCGACCTCAAGAACGTCCCCATCTGGGACAACGCCATCTCTACACGAGACAACGCTCAAGCCATCAAGATCGCTCTCGGCAGCGCTGGCTACTTGGACACCACCAAGGGCAAAGGCACCCGTCAGGAGCAAATGATCCTTCTGGCCGCCCTACGCCACGCAACAGCCCATTATCCCATGGCACTGGCCATCGTCAACAGCATCAGCATGGATTCCAGGAAGTGTGGATACACCGCATGGAAGGCTCTCCTTACTGAGCTCCAGGGCTCAGCCATGGAGGAGCGTAAGCGCTTGGAGGAAGAGATCACAGCGGGCCAGCTCCCGAATGAGCCGGTTCAGGTGTATGTTCGTCGCTACCAGAACCTCTGGAATCTGCTGAACAAGGCACATGGCCAGTGGACCTTCGAGTACGTGGCTGCCAACTACCTCATCCCAGGCCTTCACCCAGACTACGATCATATCGTCGACACCACCACCTCGGCGGCCACTGTCAACGAGAAGCTGGCGACCATCATCAGCGCCGGACAGAACATGGAGGCGCGCAAGCGTCAGCGTCAGCAGCGCGTCCGCGCGTGCCCGCCAAACCTCATAAATTCCTACAGCCCCAGGGACCCGCAGCACACCACCGGGCCCAGCGTTGTCTGCAGACGGTGTGACCGTCCGGGCCATACCCAGCAGCAGTGTGTGGCCAGGCGCCATGCCAATGGCTTGCGTATCCTGGATGACACCACGCCGACCAGCACCATGACCAACCCTCGCTATGACCGCCATCAGCGCGCGCCTGCGGAGCGTCGCGTCAACACCAACTATGGCCACCACCCGCGCGACACCTACCGCCATCAGGCGCCGCCAGGCCAGCCTTTCTACAACGACAACCGCAACAATCAGGGCAGGCCCCAGCGGCAGCAGCGTTGGACAAACCAGGGCAGCAACGACGGCATGCAGCGTCATCAGCAGCCGGTCGGCTTCGTCTCCCCGGCTGGACATCAGCACCCGGGTCATCAGCATGCCAGCGACACCTTCACCCAGCGGCCGACGGGACACCAGGAGGCCTACCCGTTCGTGGGAGTGTCCCCATCAGCACAACACCACAGCAGCCTGCCTATCATGCTCACCTGCAACACTACCGCCCCAGGAGGGGCAGACACCGGAGCACAGGAGGGGGAGGGCGAGGACAGCGCGGAGGATGACTTACATGACCCCTGGCACGTCCCCTACTCCGACTCTTATGCCGACTTCGAGTCCCCGTTCTCACACTCATGGCATGTTCACCGCTCCCGCCCTCACCCCGACGCCTTCCCGATCTTCGATGCCCCCAACACCCCCCCCCGCTGGAACGTTTACTCCCATCCCTACTCCCTCGACCCCCCCATCCACCTATTCGACATCAATTGGCAACGTCCCCACCCCGTCCCCACCCCAGCCCAACCCCTATGCCTCACTTCACCCACATTTCCCGCCTCGGCGGCGTTGGCATCCCACATTCTTCATGCGGAGCAAGGCGCCCTGCGTGGCGACCCGCCACCAACACTACCGCTCCTCACCGCTGCGCCGATCCTCCCGCTGCCAACCTCTCTGGTCATCGACCATCTCTTTTCGCCCTGCCATGGCCCATCAGCATCTGAAGTAGAGGCTCTGGTAGAATACGGCTTCACCATCCACAAGATCACCGGCGCCGACCCGTCGCCCGAGGCTCGTACTATGTGGACGCATCGCCTACATGTCATCAGCGACAAGTACCCGGACCGTCTGCCCCCTTCAGCATTTCAGGACTGTCATGCCAGGACCCCCATGGACGTCAACAACATCACTATCGCGGAGCTGGAGACCCTGCGTCCGGTCACTCTCATCGTGTCAGGCCCACCGTGTCAACCATGGTCGCGCGCTGGCTCACGCCTTGGCTGGCAGGACCATCGCTCTCGGGCCTTTGCTTCCGTCATCAGTTTCATCCGTTTCTACCTGACTACACAGCCCACACCGGTGCGCTACATTGTGGAGAATGTTCCAGGCGCGCTGGACTTCCCTGAGATACTCTCCTCACTTGGCACCGGCAACATCATGCGTGCGACCGCCTGCGGCTCGGCGGCTCACCGCGACACCCTCCTGTGGACCAATATCGCTTCGCAAACCGACGTTCAGGACTACATCAACAACATCAACGCCATCGAGCTCACCGACCCCGGCCCCTGCGCGTGGGACCTCTGTATATCCGAATTCCCCCACTTTACTCCTGTGGTGACAACTGACTACTTTCCGAAGTTCGTCGCCCGCCCCGGCTCATACGCTTTTCGCATGCAAACCAACGGTCAGCCGGGCGCTGGCATGGTCTACGAACATGATGGCCCCTGGTCCTGGGCAGACAACGGCAGATGGTGCGAGCCCCCTGCAGCTCTACGCGCTCGCGCCATGGGCTTCACCTTGGATGATCTGCCCACATCTCACCTTTCTGAGGCGACACTGCGCAAACTTCTCGGCGGGGTCATCGATCTCAACGTCATGCGCAACTACATCAAGGCTGTCTCGGGCGCCGCCCCTTCCCCAGCCGTCATCACTGTCTGCCACACGTCATACGGCACCCTCATCACCAGCGATGGCGAAGCATGGGTACTCATCGACTCGGGAGCATCCTCTCACGTCAATGCCCACCGCACCGACTACATCTACTACATGGACATTCCTGCGGCAGAGCAATTTCTGGTGGGCGGTTTCGGGCAACCGGCAGTCGGCATCGGCACCACGCTGGCGCCAACACTAGACATCACAGGCAGGCCACATACCATTGTGGCACGAGACTGTTACCATACTCCTGACATCACCTCCAGTGTCGGTCTCACCAACATCAGCCGCCTCCTCAGCACCCATCAACTCAGCAAGCAGGGCTACTCTTTCTACTTCAGCCGCCTCCTCAACAGCATGATCACCCCAGATGGCGCAGTCATCCACCTTCAGCCCTACCCCGGCACCACAGGCCTGTACGGCATCAAGCTCCTTCCCATCCGGGATCCGTCTCATGGGGTCATGGCACTGCCATCTCCAACGGCCTCCTACTCCCTGTGGCATCTTCGACTTGGTCATCGCTGCGCGCGCCACATGGAGCTCACCCAACAACATGCCATCGGCATCCCGAAACTCGGATCTGCCCCGGAGGCCATATGCCCGGCGTGCATTCAGGCCAAATCCCACCAGCAGTCAGTCAACCGTCAGCCCTCCCCACGCGCGGAGGCACCATACATGCTCGTGGTCATCGACGACTGGAAGGGACCTTGTCCGTCGGTCACTGGCGCGCAGCATGTTTTCGGCGCGGTGGATTCCTACACTGGAGTAAAGGTAGCAATCACCATGCGCACCAAGGACGAGGCCGTCCGCGCCGTCCATCAACTTCATGCGGCGGTTCTCGGCATGGGTCACACCGTTCAACGCATACGTGCCGATCGCAGCGCGGTTTATACCGGCTCTCCGTTTCGTCAAGCATGTGCAGACCTCAACATCGCGCTGGAGTTTACCGCATCCCACTCTCATCATCAGGCAGGCCTGGCGGAGCGCTCTTTCCGCACTATCGGTGAGTGTGCCCAAGCCATGCTTCTCCACGCCGGCCTCGACCGCACCTTCTGGGACTGGGCGTATCTTCACGCCGTCTATCTCTGCAACCGCCAGTGGAGCTCGTCCGTCAATGCCATACCTTACACGCTGATGACCGGTCGCAAGCCCGACCTCGCCAACCTGCATGTTTTCGGCTGTGTGGCCTGGGTCAACATACCTGTGACTATGCGGGCAGCCAAGGGAAAAATGACACCTAAATCCTGGCCGGGCATCTACGTTGGCCACCATGAGGACTCCGCCGGCTACCGCATATACAACCCGGCTACCAGGCGCGAAACGGTTACACGCGATGTCATCTTTGATGAGGTGACACGACCCTTCTCCAGCACACCGGCACTCTCTATGCCAGTCTTCCAGCTCCCCGACGATGACCACCTGATGGATGAGCCGCAACCCTTGGACCAGCAGGAGGGGCCCCACGCGCCACCTCCCATGCTGCCACCCATGCCGCCGTCAGCGGCGCTTGCCTCCGCGCAGGAGGGGCCCCCACCTCCGCAGCCAGAAGGGACGTATCTTCCGCGTCATCAGGAGGGGGACGCCACAGCACTGCCAACTCCTCACTCCAGTGGATCAGCGCACATATCTTCTCCTTATGTCGACCTTAGCGACTACCACCCCAAGCTGGTAGCATCCGCCATCGCGGAGGTTGTGCGCCCCTACCCGGCGCAGATGGCCGCCCTCGCCCTGCCAGCACCCACTGTCCGCGTGTCCAAGGCGCCGCGCAACTACAAGGAGGCCATCTCCAGCAATCACCCCGATGACTGGAAACAGTCCATGGACCGAGAGATCGCCTCTATCACCAAGATGGAGACCTTTGTTTGGATCAGCATTCCTGACCTTCGCCGCGACAACCCATCAGCAATCATCATACAGACGGCGTGGGCCTTTGCGGAGAAACAAGACAAGGATGGCAACCTCATCAAGCGCAAGGCCAGAGTGGTTGTCCGCGGCGATCAACTTACTGCCGGCGAGAACTATGATGACACTAAGACCTATGCCCCAGTCGTCAGCTTCATCGCCTTGCGCACCACTATTGCTCTCGCAGTTCAACTTGACTGGGAGCCGTACCAGTTCGACGTCACCTGTGCTTTCCTCAACGCTAACCTCGATGAAGATGTCTACGTCTACCCCCCCCCCGGCTACGGCCGCAAGGATCAGGCTTGGAAACTCGTTAAGGCACTCTATGGCCTGCCGCAGGCACCCAAGGCGTGGTTTCTGCGCTTTTCTTCTTTTCTCCGTGACTTCGGCTTCGTCAGCTCCGAGTGCGATCCAGGCGTATGGACGCTGCTCGCAGTCGATAAATCGCTGCTGGCCATCCTATGCGTCTACGTCGATGACATCATGCTGGCTGCCTCCCCGTCGTCCGACATCCGGGAGCGTTTTCAGACTTCTCTCTTCTCTACGTTTGATGCAACTACTGACGGCCTATGCACCTGGCTTCTTGGCATGGCCATTGATCGCAAGCCGGGAGGCGTGCTCCACCTCCATCAGGAGAAGTACATCAACGACATCTTGACTACCTTCAACATGGCGGCGTGCGCGCCTCGCCGCCTACCCTGCACACCGGATACCGATTTTCATGACCCTACAGGCACGCCCCTCGACACCAAACTCTTTCCCTATCCCAATCTTGTTGGTAGCCTTATCTGGCTGGCTGTGGCATCACGCCCGGACATTGCGTTCGTGGTCGGCCGCCTGTGCGCCTACATGGCGTCCCCCACCGAGCGTCACTGGCAGATCGCCGTATCAGTGCTGCGCTACCTCAAGGGCACCCCCAACCATGGCCTCATTTTCCGGAAGCAACTGGACAACGAGGCACCTGACTTCCTCTTTTTTGTGGACGCTGACTGGGCAACCTTCGTGCCCAAACGCCGCTCCACTACCGGCTATCTTGCCCTGGTGCATGGCACCCCAGTCGCCTACCGCGCGCAAGTTCAGAAGAGTGTGGCCCTGTCTACTGCCGAGGCGGAGTTCGTGGCGCTCTGCATGGCATGCAAATGTCTGGCATTTATTCGCGTTCTTCTGCGCCAGCTCCACCACCCCACCACTGACCCAGTGCGGGTATGCGAGGACAATCAAGCATGCATCGTTCAGGTGAAACATGGTATGATTACAAGCGCGCAACGCCACATTGACCTCAAGTTTCAGTATGCAGCCCAACTCTGCCAAGACGGCGTCATCGACATGCACTACACGCCTACCGCAGACCAACTCGCCGATTTCTTCACTAAAGCGCTGCCGCTGACTACCTTTCTTCGTTTCCGCGCTTTCCTGATGGGGTCATCCGAGGAGCCCCGTGTTGCGCCTCTGCCGCCATCAGTCTTGCGCCCGCGGGATTCCACAGGATGAGGAGGGGTGTTGGACCCAGGGTACCCCGGTACCCTGAATCCGCTTTTTCTCTCTGTGAAATCCGCATTTTCTGGCTGCCGTACCTGTGCCTAATTTGGACCTTATGGCAGCAGTACGGCACCAAAGCATGGCACCTAGGCATCTTTGCCAGTTGGCCTTCTTAGACGGAGAGGTGTCCGTTCTAAGTGACACCTAGTCGGCTGGTAAAAATTGCCAGCCTCGGCTCCTTGTAATTCAGTCAACTGCTTTTCCAGAAATATTCCGACTCACCCTTTCTCTCTCGTGACAGTGCCACTCAGCCATCACCACGGCGACAGCGACTACCTATCGTCCATCGCCCACGGCTCATAGCAGCCCTTTGCCTTTCCAGCTCGCACCTTGCTTGCTGGCACTCGACGTGATTCGACGCGTGCACGCCGACTCTCGCCGACTCTCCCCCCATCAGTGACAGTGCCACTCAGCCATCGCTTCGACAATCCCCTCCGACAATGTCGTTGTAAATATGTAGTACATGTAGACACACTTCCAGCTGTAGCTAGTACCGGTACCCGTACCGCGGTAGTAGGTGCTTTTATTTTAAAAAGCGGTGGACTCATTGCTGTTTTTACTAGTGCTGTCTCTTTCGTCTGCAATTCACACTATTGTACCTGTATTATAAAATCCTTAATCCTTACAAGAATATATTATTATTACCATTATTTATAACCGCGGATTACTATGGATTACTACTCGTGGGGCATTCGGCGGGATATCCGCCTGCACGCATAATGGACTGTGAGCCGGAAACGGCTGCCACGACGCCGCGCGGGTTTCCGCGATGCTGCTGGCGCTACTACTGGACTCGGGTCGCTACTTCGGCAGGCTGGGCTGTGATGCCACAGCACCTGCGGGTCACACACATCTCACCTGCACATCCCTCTTCGAGACCGCTACCACCTCGAGCACAGCGTGAAACTGTCGTGTGCAAAGGCTACACACAGTTAAACCCGTGCCAATAGTGACGTAGCAGTAGCCTCTCGCACGCCTCGGCTGCACCGCGCAGAACCCGCAATGGTGCGGATGGCCGCGCTTAGCGGCGCGCGCGGCGCGCTAGCCCCCCGGCGGCTCTCTCCCCGCAGCCATCGCTCACCCGTCGACGGCGCGGGCCACCTACGGAACCCCGACTGCCTGCTGTGGGCAACCAGGCGGCAAGGTCCGCTGCTACTGAACCCGCGGGGTCGTGTTACGTGGCCGCGCCCCGGGCTGGTGCGGGCGGGCGAGGCGGCCGGTGGCGATGTCGCCGCCAGCAACGGCGCGCCGCAGGGTGTGGAGCTACGGAAGGCGGCGGACGCCATCGTAGAGTCCTTGGACGAGGTGCTCGCCGTCTCAAGGCCACAAACTTACGCTGGCCAGTGGTGTGCCACATTGTATTTATCCGACGGCGGGTCGCAACGCTCTGGTCAAAATCTCCCGTGGGCAGCGCGGCCGATCTCTCGCATCCGCCGAGGCTGGGTTTCCGGAACATCCGGGAGGGTCCCCTGCTCTTTGTGGGGTTGACAGCCCGCGCCCCTTCCGTGCAGGTCTACGCGGAGGAGAAGTCACGCATAAACGATCTGCTGGAGGAGCTCTCGCAGGTTCGTGAGCGGGAGGCGCTGGCGATCGAGGAGCGCACGAGGCTGGAGGAGACGGTGCCCCCCCCCCCCCCCCCCCCCCCCGCGCGCGCGCTCGCGCTTCTTATTTCCCACGTTTATCCTTTTGATGTTGCCCTGTTGAACCTGGAGTTTGGAACCGCGTTTTCCTATTTGATAGGCACATTCCCGCCATGAATTTTAGCGACTGCGGCACGCGCCCTGGTGCCGCTGTTACTGACTGGTGGCGAGCGCGGCGGCTCGCAGGCCGAGGAGCTCGGCTCCATCGCTGTGGACGCCAAGGTGGTGTTCACAGACGAGTCAGCCAAGCTGGAGGAGATGGTGCAGGCGGCAGAGGAGGCGATCCAGCGCCGCGAGGCCGCCGCGCAGGCTGTGGCGGCGCTGCAGGTGGAGCTGACCGCGGCAAATGAGACACTAAAGGCGCGCCTCGCGGAGGAGGGCGCGGCGCGCGCCAAGGTGGATGCCGGGGAGGAGGGCGCCACGGACGGGGCGGCCGCCGCTGTGCGGGAGTGCCGGGATTGCATCATTGAGCTGGACTCCAAGCTGGCGCTCAAGCAGAACGAGCAGCTGTCCATCCTACGTGAGCTGGAAAGTGTTCAGGAGCAGGCAAGGCCACTCTGCGCCCTGGATGCCTCCCTCCCTCTTCCTGGCCTGGCTGATGGCACGCCTCTGACAGCTGCCCTAGCCTCCAGGTCGGCGGAGACTAGGGGCTCGATTGTTATATGCAGCCGGGAACAACCCACGAGCATTTGGACAGGTTCCGACACGTATAAGCACACTGAATCTCATAGGGTGTTGACGCCACCAGCGATCATCAGGCTAGTGTGCGGCATCATCACGACAGTGGCAGGGTGGGAGCGGGGGAAGGGGGGGGGGTGTGGGGGGAAGGGTCCCGCTGTATAGCTCCTGGTGGGGCCGGCGTTTGTCGTTCCTGCTCGTCAGCGCATGCCACATGGCCCACCTTCTACTTCGGCTCCACAGTGGCGTCCTCCCCCCCCCCCCCTTCCCCCCCCTTTTCCCCATGTGATGTTTAGAAATCGCACAGAGTGCGGCGGCCCATGGGAGGTGCTGACGAAACCTGCACCCTAGTCGCCAATCCTTGACAATTGCGGCCAGGGAGAGGGGGAGGGAGGGGGGGGGGGGGGGGGGGAGTAGGGTTGCACATTGTGGAGCGTCATGGCGGACACAGGGGGCGCTGCGCCGGTGCTCGGGCTTTTGGCGTTGGGTGCGACTGGCAGTTTGCGCTGATAGTCTGAGCCGTGGACTGGCAGGGCTCGTCTTTTGTGCGCCAGCGTGTGATTACGCGTGCCGACACACCTGAAAGATTCTGCAATATAACTCCCTAATCAGGCTTGCATGCGCGCGATGTGTCGGCCACATTTTATTACAATACTTCTTGGTCTTTGGCAGGCAGGGCAAGCGCTTGTCCGCAGTGCTCTCATCGCCCTGCCGGCACCTGTAGATGGCGGCTGGTTTTTCCCCGGGGTCTTGGAGGGGTTTTGAGGGGTTCGAGGTCGGCCGGCTGTCCTTTCAGCGGTATCCCACCCAGCCTTTGTCTGAGCTTGCCCGCTTGGCTGCTGCCGATGCCCCTGTTTCCCGGCTGGCGCAGGTGGACGAGATGCAGAACCGGGTAGTGGCGCTGGAGCAGAACCTGGCCAACGCGGAGACGCTGGCGAGCGTGGCCATGGAGGCCAGCGCTGGCGGCTTTGCGGCGGAGGTGGAGACGCGGTGCCAGGAGGAGGCGATCGAGAAGGAGCTGCAGGGGCTGGTGAAGGACCTGCGCGCCAAGGTGGAGAAGGCGGCCAAGGCCGACGGCAAGAAGAAGGGGGCCGCGGAGGGCGCGGAGGGCGACGACGCCGCGGGCGCGGGGGTCAGCCTGAGCATGCGCTCGGTGGAGGAGCTGCGCGGCGAGGAGATCCTGGACGACGTGGCGCGCATGGAGGAGCTCGTCAACAAGACCATCTGCGAGGTGGGGAGCGCCTTGGTACCCCTGTGCTCAAGTAACCCGTCGTGTTTGAATGCGGCCAAACGCTCCCAAAGGGTAAGGGTTCCAGGTCGAGTGCCTTTGTGTACATAATAGCAATCCGGCACCCCTTCATTGAGTATTGGTAACACTCTGACCAGTACGGGCCTGGAAATGCGAGCCAGGAAAAACCGGGGCTGGTGACCTGAAACCCTAGCATGCAATAGGTTATCATGTGGTGGGTCAGAGGTTGAAATGGGCAGTAATGACATGGGGATGGGGTTGTGCTGTCATATCACGCATGACACCATGGATTTTGATCAACACATGTGGCCCTAAGTCAGGGCGGGAGGCGTAAGTGATGTTGTAGGGTTTTGGGGTTGTGCTGCGTGGCGCGGTGGGTGCTGAGGCGGCTGCCGCCATGGTGGCGGCCATTCAGGGAGACGAGAGCGTGGACAAGCAGCCGGAGGAGGCGCCGCTGGTGAAGGCGACCGGCAAGTCGTCCAAGTACCTCGCGTCGTCGCTCTTCTCGTCCGGGCCGGGCTCAGGGGAGCCGGAGAAGGCGATCGGCCAGTTCCAGGACTGGCTGCACAGCCACCGCTTCCTCTTCATCGGCGGGTGGGCCCTCCCCGCTCCCCCCTCCGCCCCCCCCCAACCCCCCACCCCTCCTCTTTTCTCTCTGTGTGCACGGAAGGGGCTGCCACTGGGCCAGCTGGACAGCGATAAGAGTGCCATTCCGTTCAGTTGAGTTTGCAGGTCTCGAACACAATGAACCATTTTGTCGTCTCATGCGGTGCCTCTCCGGGTTTTAAATCGAGGCGCGTTCTTATGTTCTTTGGCATCTTCATGATCGCACTCCTATGAGGTGGTATTTCTTAATGGTGTGCGGTATAGGATGAGTATACGTGCGTATCTAGCTGGACGCACATTTATACTCACGCATATGTATGCAGTGATGGCTACGCCATGCCTGCAAATTACTGTCTTGTTACGACATCATCGCAAATATATTACGAAAGCTATGAAGCCCAAGGAACCCATGTTCCAAGCGCGGGTGCCTCCGCACCCTGGTGTCCACACACACCCCCCCCCCCCCCCCCCCCACACACACAAAGACATACCCTGCACGACCCCTAACGGGAACACTAGTTCTCGATGTATAAGTATCAGATTTCTGGGAGGCCGTGGTTCGGCTGCTAAGGATGCGGGGACCTCCCCACTTAACCCCCCCCCCCCTGGGGGCTTCCCCCTTTGAATCCTGCTTCCCAACAGCGTGGTTGGTCTGGCGGCGGTCGTGGGCCTCCTCAACCACAAGTACTTTGAGATGCTGCTGGAGAAGCCGCTGTCCGTCGCGGCCTCGTTCTTGTCGGGCCTGCCCGACATGCTGCACAACATGGTGATCAACATGGCGCCGGAGGGCGCGCACATCCCGCGCGGCGTCATCGACATGCTGGTGCTGCTCACCACCAGCGTCATCTTTGTGCCGCTCATCTGCAAGCTCCCCGGCGGCAGCCCCGTGCTGGGCTTCCTCGCGGGCGGCGCCGTCATTGGCCCGCATGCGCTCGGCATCGTGCAGGAGGTGAACGCAGTGCAGCATCTGGTGCGACCCCCCCCCCCCCCCCCCCCCCTTCAACCTCCCAGCCACCTTCCTCACAACCTCCTGCATGATACCTTTGCCTGATCCGCTTTTTGCTTGCCCTGTTGCCATTGGTGTGAATGGGATGCTATGGTGATGTGGAGCGTTGGGGTTGCTTGAAACACCTTTAGCAGTCACATAGTATTCATGCTTGATGGGCGAACCCACAAGCTGAAGGAATTTGCTTCCGTTCTGATCAATCAAAAAGATTAGAAGCACGGCTACTGAGTCATACCCTCCGCGCACTGAACCCCCCCCCCCCCCCCCCCTCGGCCGGCCTCACTTTTCTCCTCGTGGCGCAGGCCGAGTTTGGTGTAGTGTTTCTGCTGTTCAACATCGGCCTAGAGCTGAGCTTGGACCGGCTGAACAGCATGCGCAAGTACGTGTTTGGCCTGGGGCTGAGCCAGTTCCTGGTGACGACCGCGGCCATCTGCGGCGCATGCATGCTGCTGGGGCTGTCGGGCCCCGCGGGTGTCATCGTGGGCGGCGCGATGGCGCTGTCCTCCACCGCCGTGGCGCTCCAGGTGCTGCAGGACCGCGGCGAGAGCGGGTCGCGCCACGGGCGCGCCACCTTTTCGGTGCTGCTGCTGCAGGACCTCGCGGTCGTGGCGCTGCTCATGCTCATCCCGCTGCTGGCGCCCAGCCCCGACGGCAGCGCCGTCGGGCTGGGCGAAATCGGCAAGGCGCTCGGCATGGCGGCCATCAAGGCGGTCGTCTGCATCGCCGTCATCATCAGCGCCGGCCGCGCGCTGCTGCGCCCCATCTTCAAGAAGATCGCCGACTTTCAAAACGCCGAGATCTTCGCCGCCACCACGCTGCTCACGTGCATCGGCACCTCCCTGCTCACGCAGGTCGCTGGCCTCTCGATGGCGCTGGGCGCCTTCCTGGTGCGCCTCCCCGCACTGCTCCGCGATAGACCCATCCCTCTCGCCACCTTCCCTTGCCTCAACCTCACGCCCCCGCCGCGTCCTTGATGTTACCTGAGGCCCGCAACCCGCTTTTTTTACGTGTCGTTGCTGTTTCTCGCGTGAGAAAGCACTGCTCATTTGGGGCCCAAAAGATGTACGGTATGTCAGAACACACCTTTATTCTGCTTTTAAAAGGCCGTAGTTGTTATGCTCATTGAACATCCATTATCACCTTATAATGAGCAGCTCCAATTCGTCACTTGAATGCGACCCGCGACCCCGGTTCGATGGTGCAGCTAAGGCCAACGCATGAGCCCTCCTCCGTCTCTCTGACTGGTGTTGTGGTGCGGTGCAGGCGGGCCTGCTGCTGGCGGAGACCGAGTATGCGCTGCAGGTGGAGAGCGACATCGCGCCGTACCGCGGCCTCCTGCTGGGCCTGTTCTTCATGACCGTCGGCATGGAGATCTCCGGCGCGCTGTTCGTGGCCAAGTGGAAGACAATCCTGGTAACCCCCCTCCCCCCCCCCCCCCCCTCGCGCACTTTGTCCCGGGCAGCCGCTACGGCAGCTGTCCATGAACGACCCTGCCTTGTCGCCTCGCAGGCCGGCATTACCATGCTGATTGTCGGCAAAACCGCTGTGCTGGCGGCCGTCGGGCCGATGTTTGGCATGAGCCGCATCGCGTCCATCCGCACCGGCTTTATGCTGGCGCCCGGCGGCGAGTTTGCCTTCGTCGCGTTCGGCGAGGCCGTCGGCGCGGGTATTCTCAGCGCCGCCCTCTCAAACCAGCTCTTCCTCGTGGTCGCGCTCTCCATGGCGCTCACGCCTTACCTCGCGGCCTTCGGCCAGTGGCTCGGCTCCAAGAACGACAACTCCGCCGACACGACCGCGCTGCTGCCGGCCGAGTCGGAGGTGGACGACCTCAACGGCCACGTTATCATCGCGGGCTTTGGCCGCGTGGGGCAGGTTATCGCACAGGTCTTCAGTGAGCGCCTCATACCGGTGAGGACCGCACACGCACGCATCCCACCTTCCGACAATTCGCATCATCAGTGATATTTGTGCATTTCCGAAACCAAATAATTGGTGTTATGGTAGAAAAGATTTCCCGGCCGACTCACCCCCGGTGCCCCCTATCTCCAACGTCGCCTTCCAGTTCGTCGCGCTGGACGTGCGCAGCGACCGCGTCCAGGCCGGCCGCGCGCTGGACATGCCCGTCTTTTTCGGCGACGCCGGCTCCCCCGCGGTGCTGCACAGCGTGCGCGCCGAGAAGGCGGCCTGCGTGGTCGTCGCGCTCGATACGCCGGGCGCCAACTACCGCACCGTCTGGGCCGTCACCAAGAACTTCCCGGACGTCAAGACGTACGTGCGCGCGCACGACGTGGATCACGGCATCAACCTGGAGAAGGTACGGCAGATCGATCACTCATCACACTGGCCAATGGCACCCGCCCAGGGGACTGTTCATAAACGATAGATAATCGTAATTGTATACCTGAATATACCTAGTAAAAGTAAAGTAAAGTTCGCCCCGGGACATCGGCCGAAGCCGCCCCAGCACTTGACCTCGTGCGCCAACTGCAGTCGTAGGTCTGGCATAGCCCATAGACCATTGCCTCATTCGAACCCCGAAGGGCTAAGGGTCGAAGGATAGAAGACGCTTGCGTAACGCGTAACGCTAAATACTCGCACCAGAACGTGCCACGTCGATCGAGGCGTCACCGGAGCGTCACTTCCCGGCGTGACGAGTATTCCGGAATACTCGTCACAAACCGTAACGGATACTTTTTTGGGCAAAATTCGAAATGAAAAAAGTCCCCAAAAAAACGTTACGCGTAACGCCTGTATGACCCCGCGGCGCGGCTTTGCGTCGCACATTGCGCAAGATCCACAGCCACCGCCGCCATGATCGGGCAGTATGACCCCACCCGTAGTACCCTCGCCGCGCGCCCCGGTTTTGCCGGGTCGTATGCTGCGTCTAGGCGGCGGTGAACTGAGAGGACAGGGGTGAGGATCAGCGTCCAGGGAACCGGAGGCGCGGGCACCCTTCTCGGCCGACCGCCGTTGGTGCCGCGAAGCGCGTGCGGAACTACCATCCCCAGTGCCACGAGAGGACATAGTGACTACCCTGTATCAGCGGGTAACGGGTAGCGGCGGCGGGGGTGAGTTAGGTGGCAGTGGGCAGTGGCCGATCGGGGGTGGATTCGGCTCGCAATGCCGCTGTTGACCGGGGCGCGGTAGCACGGAACCCCAGGCCCGCGTGACGCGTGACATGGAGTCGCACGAGCGTCTTCTATCCTCTCAGGTATATTCGGTGATCGATGTTGCTGAGAGCGTAAACTTCGCAGCCAATCATATCGCAGTATTCGCTGCGTTACGCGTTACGCTAGCGTCTTCTATCCTTCGACCCTAATGCATCAACCGAGTAAACCCGGGACACGCCGGGCCGATATTGCCGAAATACAACGGCCAGGAATCGAACCCGGTACCTCTCGCACACGAGACGACCGCTCTACCGAGCGGACAAGGGATGTACCTTGAATATACCTAGTATTATTGGTTTCATCATTTTGCAGGTATACAAAAACGGCGGTGTGTTTTGGCACTACCGCGCCACTATTTGAGTATTGATGACATTGCAACAGAAAAAAATGTTCTTTAATTGAATAAGAAATGCGCCTACACTTTTTTATTAAATGCGTGTAATATATTTTGGAACACAATGTGATCATTTCTCAGTGGGCTATTGGTGTTATCCATTGGTGTTTCTTTTGGGTTCTGCCCGTCCGTCTCTGATGACGGCGTTGCCGCTGCGGCACAGGCCGGCGCATTTGCGGTGGTGCCCGAGATCCTGGAGCCCAGCCTGCAGCTGGCGGCGGCCGTGCTGCGTGAGCTCAAGATGCCGGCGGAGGAGGTGGCCGCCTCGCTGGAGGACTTCCGCCGGCTGCACCTCAGCGAGCTGAAGGCGCTGTGCGACGACCACGGCTCCAGCATGGGCTATGGCTTCGCCAAGGACCCCAAGGACGAGGGGGAGGCGGCCAAGGATTCTCCCGCCAGCAAGGACGCGCCGGCGCCGGCATGAGACGGGGCCTCGTGCCGCATGGGGACACTTTCAAGCGCAGGCGGGCACGGTGGCCCGGGACGGCCGGGGGCTGTCCCTCTCAGGATGAGCAACGCAACGGGCTGGCTGGCAGGCTGCCCGGACCGTAGTAGAGCGCCTGGCGTGTAACAAGTATTTACAACCGGGCAGGCGCAGCTGCCCAATCGACATGTGGAGGCACTCCACGCCTTGATGGAGCGCTGCTTATCCGCAGTAACCATCACGATTTACGGGGCATCCGATTCTCACCTGAAACGTGACGAGTTGTTGAAACATTCATGATGAGTCTTTTATCAACATATGCAGTAATATTACTGAATGCATGCATGCACTAACACAGTACAATATGTAGGCCCGGCATGCTGTCGAGCTACCCGACCAACTAGTGCATTTGAGGATGTCTATTGCTCTATTCACGCCACCAACCTATGCATACATACCACGTAGACACTGCCCTCTGTGAGGGTGGGATATTGCCCACTTTGTTTTCGCCCCCGTGACAGGACTGGCAACAGTGACACCCTTGCCGCGTCTCTACAGCGGCCGTTTAGGCAGCGATCCAGTTACGGAAAGCCCTGACTTAGTTGGCGACGGTTGTCAAGCAAATTGCTGGAGCATTCCGCAATACTAACTGGAGGCCAGTGACAGAATGTCCAACACTGTTTTGGAAACTCCGTCATTGCCCTCCTATCAGTCTTGCGGAATGAATCACCGTCTAAAACACCGCCAACAACACACCCGGCACTCACCGCAAAAGGCCCGCCCGACCCGTTTGGGCGTCGGCCCATTCGAGTATTGCGAGTTGGGGCAACCCCCACCCCGGTGTTGTTGCATCCCCGTGGCACCTCCATGCTGCCTGCTTGCCCTGGACAACCATGGACGGCATCTTTGTCGGTCATGAAACACTTTAGCCACCCCCTCATGTTGCCACATTGGGATGCTCCACGGCCCCATGTCCTCATCTCGAGCAGATCCATGTGTCGTGGAAATAAATCACAAATCGCGCATACTAACATTGGACGCATTGTTTGGCATCGGATTCATGCAAAGCTGCACACGCCTACTCGTCAGTTAGCCAAGGAGTATTGCATTCTCTGCCAGCGTGGCCGCCTCCAATTGGCCGGCTTGCTTGAGGGCAGTGACGGTGGCGCCCGTCACCATGAGGAAGACGCCAAAGGCGCCCACGGCGGCGGGGATGGCAGTGCCCCACAACGCCCCGGCTACCCCTGCCTGCCGGCTCAACCGGGCGTACATGGCGGCGGGGTAGATGTACACGATGAGTGCGCCAAACAGGGAGCCATTGAAGGCAAACACCGTGGCAATCTCCGGCAGCGCGGCGCCCACCACCACAAGCGGCGGGACAAGAACGGCCGCGTAAGTCGCCGCGCGCCGTGCGCTCATGTCGGAGGCGCTGCCGCGGAAGAAGAGCGTGTGCACCGACAAGCGCAGCGCGTTGAAGATGAGCGGGAACGTCATGGCGAGGTGGACGGACAGCGCGGCGCGGCCGGCTGTGGCGGCGCCGTCGGAGGCGGGGTAGGTGTTGAACATGTCCCCCTGGGTGACGGCGCCGTACTCGAGGTATCCCGCAAGTGCCACGGCCAGGTACACCACGACGCACAGGGACAAGGCCGAGCCCACGATGACGCCAAGGCGCGCGGTGGAGCGGTCGCGAAGCTCCGCGTAGTACCTGTGGCACAGCATCACGTCAGAGGGGGGGGGTACGCGCGCAATTCTCCCTCTTTGCTGTATTTAGGGAGCCATGCCCTAACTAGGCCACACCAAGCTTGGGGCCATTGTTTTGGAAGCTCAACGATGAGGGAGAATAGTGCATTGGTACGCTCGCTTGGCGCAATGAGCGCACCTTGGCGCGTTGTAGTGCGCGTTGGCGGCGACGACGACGATTGGCATGGTGGTGAGCGCCGACATGCCGGGTGAGGCCCAGTTGACGCTCTCCGCGACACGCGGGCCGCCGCCGGTGCCGCCGCCGGTGAGGAAGTGCCCCACGATGACGCCCGCGGCGATGAAATCGCAGCACAACGCGAAGGCGGAGGAGTGCTGGAAGTGGCGCAGGTCGCGCACGCAGCTCATGGGGAGCAGGAGAGCGAGGCCGAGCACCGGCACCGCTGGCACGCGCGAACCCAGGAGTGCGGCCATTGGGCCCTCTCCGCCGGTAAGCTTGAGCACCACGCTTGGCACCAGATCGCCCAGCTTCCAGTGGGAAAGATGCGGGGAGGAAACCGAAGGGGAGTGGGGTTAGCTAAATTGCTAGCATTGGCGCAGGAACAGATGACAGTAAAAAGAAGCGGCGCCGCATGACGAGGTGGGGGGGGGGGGGGGGGGGGGGCACCAGCACGAGGAAGGAGACGCATGCCATGACGGTGTAGCACAACACCGTGGCTTGGATGGCGCGCCCCATGGAGGGCCCGAACGCGGCAGTGCCGATGCGCCGGTAGTCCGCGTGCCCTGACAGCTGGCAGCAGCCGGCCAGCATATAGAAGGACAGCATCGCCGCGAGGCAGACCGCCACGATTATCGCCAGCCCGAAGGCCAACGATGCCTCGCGGAGCACGTATGGCAGGGACAGCATGCCAGCGCCTGGTGGGCCGAGGCATACGCAGAGAGTGGCGCTCAATGAATAATCCAAGCCAGCAAAGCAAGAGTATGACCGAGGCCGTCAATAAATCGAACTCTTTTTTATTGGGTGGTGGAGTGGGGGGCTCCCACCGATTATGTTGTTGGCGATGTTGACGCCGGTGCCAAAGCCGGTCGCCTTGCCCTCCACCGCCAGCCCCTCCGGCGGCGCCTCCTCGCCTGCCGCGCCCACACCATCGGCTGCGGCGTCCCCCAGCAGCGGCGCCTGCATTCCCGCGCTGTCTTCCTCGTCCCGGCTAACCATGCTTGCTGCCGCGACCAAAGTGCGTTCTTGCGCGACTACGCGGTATGACTTGCGGTCTCGCCGACGGTATACAATATATCAGCTTTTTTCGCGCAGTGCCAGGGCCCGGCGCCGCCACCCGGCCGGAGAATGCAGGGAATTTTGTTGTAGTAGTGGGGGACGGCCGCCGGCGTAAGTAGCGTCGTGGAAGGAACACGACAGGGTACCTGTAGGTGGGGCGGTGATTGCATCACGCGATAGCATATGGAGATCGCGTGTGGCCTACGCGACAACAAATACGGGTACGTAATCCTTACCACCTATTGTACATTTGTGCGCGCGCGCCCAGAGGTCAGCACACCCGGGGGGGGGGGGGGGGGGGGGTGGCAAAGTATCGCTTGTCGCGACTACCGTACGGTACCTCTTGTTAATCCTAGAGGTAGTAAAACCCTAAAAAAGGAGAATATGAACAATTGGGAAGCAGCCGTCATCACGCCCGGGGCTCTTGCAGCCCCTGAGCCCCCCGAGGAGTTTCGGGGGGGCATCCTAGGGCACTAGGGCCCAACACATGATGTAAGCAAGGGCTCCACAAAGCCTCAGTGTTAGCAGACTACAAGTCTGGGGGCCGGTGTGCCGTGCTTATGTTGACCAGGTCATTGCGGATCGCGTCGATGTGGTGTCACGCTGGCCCCGCTCGAACTCAGGACAGAGCGCAGTGCAGGCACAAGACGCCCCAGAAGCCCCACTGCAGCCCTCCATACGCACCCTTGGTGGTTCAGCACCCCGGTAGGTCAGCAGTGCGAACGCTGTGGCGAATGAACCGAGGCGATCGGCCCGGTAAGAGCCGATACCGTTTTCGCCTTTTTTTCCCGCGATCTCGCACGCCCGACCTACCGCCGCCGACTTTACACCGCCGACCTGTCGATAGCCAACTTCGACCACCTCGACCTTTCTACGTGGCCTAATGACCCTGTCAAGGCTGACCTCATGGCAGCGGCGAGGCTCCTGACCGTCGTAAAGGACGCCCTGACCCTGGCGGAACTGCGAGTAGGTCAAGCGAGTGAGTTACCCGCGCCGATCTTGCCCGTGGCCAGCACAACCGCGGCCGAGCTCAGCCGCCCATCACCGCCGTCCGCAGGCACACAGCCCGTCGCCACCGCTACGCCGCAGCTCCCACTGGCGCCGGTGGCAACTTTGGGCACGGGAGAGGCGGCTCTGGCCGACTAGGGTGGCGGATGCAAAACTGGGCTTGGCCGATGCCGCAATGCCGCTGTATGTAGTCGCTAGCTATGTCAGTATTTATCTGGGGTTCCTTATTTGGTGAAAGGATTACAGCCGTCACGCACCACACCCTATCCCTGCAGCTCGCCGCGCGAACACACAACCCTAAAGCCCTGGCCGGGAACCCCTTGACCCATTTCCCTAGGTCCCCTGGCACGGGCCACGGGGGTCAGCCAGCCCAGGAAGGGCCTGTGATATGCGCGGGCAGTGCGGTTGAGCTGCCCAGCGTGACGGCGGGTCCCTTTTAGTGATATATAGAGGTACCAGGGTAATACTACTACCATTAAGGATTTAATACAGGTAGTTGTAAATAAAGGCCCTCATAACTTGATTATAATTTGTTGTTTTTGCTGTCTTTTCGGCTGGTAAAACCGGATGGATATCGACAAAACAAGATGCTGAATCCAAAACAGTACTTAAGACGGTACTGGAGAAGCCGTAGCGACGCGTACGGCCGCGTCTGGCCCCATGTTAGCGTGCGTGCGCGCTAGCCTCGGCGGCGCCACGTCGGTTTTAAAGGCTCCATTCGACACACTCGCCGCAGAACCTTGGTCGCGGGCTGCCATTGGGCATTACAACACCCACTCTCACAGCAGCCACCCTCGCCATGCCCTTGAAACTGATTCGTGGCGTTCTGTCAGTGTGCGTGAGCGTTAGCATCGATAACGTGTGCGTCAGTTCAAGCCGTCGTGGAGGTATGGAGGAAGGTGACGGAGCTCGGCCCGAGTCACGGCGACATGCTCGGAGGTTATGTTGACAGTCCTGCGTTGTCTTGCCCCCGCCTCCCAACCGCTTCGCGATGCCGTTGTTGTCGCCATGGGCGCTCCAAAGTAAGGACATCATCGACACCGCGCAGGACTGTTTGAGGCATTTATCCGACGTAGGCAGACAGACTTTATCAGCCATCCAATGTACAATTCGTCGTTGGGATCAAACGTAATGCCATTGGGAACGCGGCTGCCACAAGAATTTGCGTCGGTTGTATAGCCGTAGTGGATGCTATTAATAAACTCCGGATTAATTTGCAGGTGACACGTAGTCAAGAGGAAATCGCGCATATTTGCTTCTATCTCCTTGTCTAGATAGGAGGTGGGTGTCGTGTTCGGTTAGTCGTGGCGTAAATCTTGGCGATGGGATTAGTCTTCAGCCTCATTTCGAGAGGCTAATAAGTTTCGATATGATATTATTGCCAGTGCAGGTTTGCCGGTGCGCGGCGGGTGTGGCAAGTGGGATAATGCATGTGGCATGGTCGGTAATAATCGTGATTTTAGCTGCCCTCTATATTATAACAGCGCCATTCGTTTACTGCGCAGACCATACCTAACATTTTTTGATCATCATAGGTGGGGTATATCGAGCGTGGGTTGGTTGTAAACCGCTGGCGTAATATCGGCACATTGTCGGAAGTGGCCCTCTGAGTCTTTATGAAGTGAGACAGCGCCCAAGGCATATTTGGAAGCATCGGTGGAGACTACGAAGTCAACGTCGGGTCTTGTTTTAGGCGACATATAGACCCAGGCCGCGAGCATAAGGCGTTTTCAAAAAGCGTTAAAGGCGACATCTACTCGCTCTCTTTCAGTAAATTGCTGAGTTTTTCGGCATATATCAGAGGGGGGCAGCCATGTGGGAATACTTGTCATGGACATATTAAGTATATTAGTATATCTGTATTAGCATATTATCTATAAAAATGCAGAAACCAAGGAACTGCTGTATCTATTGCACTCTTGCACTTTTTGGGGCGGGGCCCAGTTGCGAAACGCATCAATTTTATTTTTTTAAGGGCGTGTGTGATGTTGGCTTACCATATATGGCCCATATATATAATACTCCAGTTCATTTTTGGCAAAGAAGCACTTTGGCAATCCTAAGCGAATGTGTTGCTATCGGCGAGTAGAATACGCGTAGTGGTATCCATGTGTATTAAGTGTTAGTCGAGTGCTTTGCTGAATATCAGAACATCGTCAAGATAAACAAGTATTAATGTGTTTTGTGTGGCTGTAAGACATAATTATTCATCCAACGTTGAAACGCTAAGAGGGCATTAGATGATTAGACAGGCCAAATCGCATCACCAACAAATCCAACTGGCCGAACTGAGTTTTAAACAATGTGCCTTTTGGACGTCTACATCTTTGATGCCAAATATATTTTTTATTAAGAGTTAATTTTCCTATCGTGTGGGACTCCCGGGGGTAAAAGCGGCAATCGTCTACAAGTTCAAGAAAGCCGTAATGTACAGTCGCGAGATATCGCGTGTAGTCGATACGGCGGCGTTGTGCGCGCGCGTTGTAATACGCGGGATGGCTCTGCGAAATGGCTACGTTGACGCAAGGAATGGACCAGTCCGATGCCACCACGCGCTTCAGCGTGGCCGAATTAAGCGGGGTACTCCGCGACCTCCCGCCATCTCCGAGGGTTCCTGATGGTTCCGTCGGTCGCCCGCGGCGCATGCTTGAGGCGCGGGCTGGTCAAATAAAGCGTACTCCAACCCGGCTCCCGCCGGCGAGCGGTGCTGCGCCACACCCATACTACGGTGCAGTCGCCAACTTGCGTGTCGGCCGACGCACATCTGATTGTAGGATTGCGGTGCAGATGCCTGCCCTGCGGGTTGGCGGAGCCGGGGGGCTGCTACTATGGGTTTAGAGCGGCGGTGCGCGGGTAGATGTTACCGCTTTTGCGCGAGGCTGGCATGGGTGTTGTTGCCGTGATGTTTCTGGTTGGGACTAAAGGCTGGAGATCTCCTTCTTTGGGCATAGAGCCACGTTGCTCGGATTCAAGTAGGTGCATGTACCGTTGCTGCGCGACTGCCGAATGCTGCGCGGGGCAACGTATATGGGTCGTGAAGCCCATAACCAGTGAGCTGCTACGCGCAGGCACATAGTGCACTTACCGTGTGTGCATGCTGCTTCGCAATGTCCGCCAAACCACCAAGTGCGTAGCCTAAGTCAGGGCGGGTAGAAATGCTACACAATGTTGGTTCTGCTCGTGTTGTGGGACGAACCATGCGAAAGGATGCAAGAGAAATAAGAACGCGATCACACTGCAAGCCGAAGGGAACTTTGGAGTATTTCGTTTCGCTATCATGTATGTGGGCAGCCCGTCAATTGACACTTTTCTGAAGAAAGAACCCATCATGCATGACTGTTCCGGCCAGTGCGTTTGCATTGCATGTTTGATGTGTATGTTGGCTTTGGTAAGTACAGTTTTTTTCTATGAAAACTCAGCATTATTGCTATGTTTGCTTACTGACATATGGTGTGATGGAAATAAACTCATTTACACGAGTGCTCTCAAGCCCATGGGTTCGTCGGTATATACGTGTTGGTGCTACTGGATCCTCCAGGACCCGGCGGCAGTCGTGGGCTTCTGTTGTGACGACTATCAGCAGCAAGCTTTGTCTAATCACAAGTCCAAGAATAGCGGCAATAGCAAAACACGTTTGACATCAGCATATCACATTGCGCTCTTGGAGGGCCAGTTATTTGTGGCTTCGACGGAGATCACAAATGCTCTGTCCTCCATGGGCGAAGTAGCAGAACGTGCTGACATGGTTGCTGTCCACTCGACCGCCGAGCGATATGACACCGCACTGCAAGCTTCCATGCAGGCAAAAGCGAAGTAAGCAGCAAACGATGTCCATATTCGAGTTCTCCTCGAGGCATGGCGTGCATCCTCGGTGCATGCTGATGAGGCGCAACAAGTTGAGGCTCGCGCTCAATCACTACATCACGATGCAGCAGCGACGCAACATTGCATGCATCGATTGGAAGAAACACAAGCGCGACTCGACGACTCATCCATGGCAGCTCAGGATCAAGCACGCTTAAATGTTGCTGAGGCGATTCGCCAAAGAGACGATAGGAGCGCTTGCTGGAACAGCGACGTCGTATGTGCCGTGATGCGACAGACCCAAGCGTAGTCCAACAGCGCACGGTTGACAACAAGGACACATCAGGCATCACAAGCGTTGAGAAACTGTACAACGTTCTTGGCTTGAAGCTTTATCCTGTTGGTAATCTTATTTCTGAGGAGTTGCTTGTACAAGACAAACTACAAGACACATCAGGCATCACAAGCGTTGAGAAACTGTTCAACGTTCTTGGCTTGAAGCTTTATCCTGTGGGTAATCCCATTTCTGAGGAGTTGCTTGTACAAGACAAACTTCAAGAAGGGTATCGGCATGCTGAAGGAGCGCCGTTGGCGCACACTTTACTACTACGCTTACGGTCTGGGTCGTAACGTAGTCGTAACGGCCCGTAATCGTGGATTTTCGGCTGTACCCGGTTGTACCCGGTCGTAATCCGATCGTATCGCCGCTGATCACTGCGAGCTATCGGCCCCGGTACTCGCTAAATCGCCAAGGGATGATGAGCTATCGCCAAGCTCTTTGCCCGCGCGGAGGTTCCGCGCTTGTCACTTGCCCTGGCCCCACGTGTGGTATTGATCCCTTATGGCTTCGCTCTACGGATGGCTCGAACCGGAGCGCTACGGATTTCATCGTGGATCATCTACCCATATGCCCCGTAGCGAACTACAAGCACCGCATGCATACCGCTTTGAAGAATCTGTGGGCATCTGTGGCAATTGATGCGGGGGCGGTGCTTGACCGGGACCGCTCGGGAGCCGGCGACTTGACCCTTGAGACGAGTGGGCTGCGCCCAACGGACCGCTCGCGGCCGTCGGACCTGACGCTGGCGGGGTGGGGAGGGGCAGCGTGCGATTACATGATCGACTTCGCGTGCGTGTCCTCCACGACCCCCACTTGGAGCAACGACCCCCGCTGGTGCATCCCGGGAATCGCGGCGACCGAGGCGGAGCATGCTAAGTTGGCAGCGGACCGGGCGTCTTCCGCCCCAGTGCAGGGTGTTCACCGGTACTACCCTTTTGTGGTTGAGGACCGCGGCCGACTCGGGAAGTCCGCTTTGACTGTGGTCTACATCTTCGCGGTGCTGTTGGCTGTGCGCAACTTCCCTGGCGGTCCTTCCGCCCCGACCTCTTGCTTTCTTCGTGGTCAATCCGTTCAGGCACTTCGAAACTTTGCCGCCGGCCAACCTGCTGAGTTCCGCCGTCACCTGTCGCGCACACGGCGGGGGCTGTTGCAGCGGGTCTCGGCTTGCGTGCATGGTACCCTGGGCGGCATTCTCTCTGCCGGTGTGCAGATGGCCAAG
>VCJN01001267.1:0-58662 GCA_006384855.1 Tetraselmis striata | reverse complement strand
GGTTTCAAATCTCTCAAATACTCAGGGCTCCAAACCTGTGGCGATAAGGTTGCAATGGCGATGGTGGGCTTCATGAATGCCCGCCATGCTGACTTCATATTCAATCGTGGTTTTGTACAATCGCCAGTCACATTTGAGAGGCAAGGCTGCACTGAAGGTAGGCGGAGTTGCATGTCAGCAGGGAGCGAGGTACCAACATTGGATAACCTCGGGTATTGACACATCATATAAACCAATAGCCATGACAACGCTCCGGCTCCTTGGGGAATTTGGGTGCCATGCGACAAGCCCCCAAAATGCCATGTGATGCAAAGCATTTTTGAGAGCCATGCAAAGCTGCAAAGCCCCCAGGCTCTACAGTTAATACTACCTGCCCTGTTGTTTTTTTCTTGTATGTGAACCATAACATTCAAAACACTGAGACTACACGCAGATTGCAAAGGAGCAGATTATGAAGAACAATCAGATTACATATAGTGGTTCAATATTCCACGGGCATTGCTGGTATGCGTGGCAAATCAATTTGTGCAGGCGGATGCAGCTCACTCGTGCAAGCACGTGTCCTTCGCCGGCGTAACTGGTCGTGGTGTCAAACGATGTTGAATCTAGAATCTGCCGCACTTGGGGCAACAACACACCGCGACGGCATCACTACCCGCACTTGCAGGATGTCAGCTACAAATTGAAGCCGGGGGAGCGGCAGAGGGGGGGGGGGGTGAATTGAACGAGGAATGGTGTCAACTTCATACCATTGGTTCCGAGTTAAGAGGTTCGTGCGTTTGTGCCTGTGCGTTTTGCGACGTCAGTCACGAACTACCATATTCGCATCACACAGGGGTACGGTATATTTCAAACACTATCGAGCTTTCCGCGGCAGCACAGTTGTTGTGCAAGCACTCTCCTCACTGCACGCACCCCGTTGTCTGGGCTTCGTCACGTTCTGAAGAACAAATGCGGATATGATCTTAAAAGCGCAGAGGTCGAGTCGGAGGACACTATTAAGCGGTTAAAAGTTTTCCGATGTCAAGCGCTACGAGTACGCTACCAGTGCTGACGGCGGACTTCCGCTGCGCGGGTAGAGTTGGATAAGTGGCGCCTCGTCACTGCAACCACGAGACACGTATAGCGTCATGTTCAGCATCGACACTCCGCCTCGATGGCCAGTCGCTGCGTCCCGTTGCTCACGCCATCACTATGGCGATGAAATCATACACCATCCATCAGACCATGCCAGTGGGAACACGGTGAGGCGGTGAGCGCTCGCCCGAAATTCGCGGCACCCATCAAGCGGCAAAGCGCCCATCAAGCCGCCAGCCGCCGACTCGGAAACTGCGACGAGCGGACGATGGGGCCGGGGTGCGAGGCGGCCATTCAAAATTGGCGTGTCATATACTGTACCGAGACTACAAGAACCTATGCTGGTACGTGCAGCAGCAAGTCAGGAACTGCTAAAAGTAAAAGGTACCGGTAAAAATCATACTTTGATGTGTACGACATATTATTACAGGTACTTAATTGTCTTAATGTTGAGACCTGATACCCGTATGACATTTTAATTGTACGTCGGACACAAATCAACGTACGTCCATCGGCAGGACCCCGCGCACCGTGCCCACCTTTGACCAGCAGCTTCGAGTACAAGTAGGAGCTTTCCTTATGAGCTCCTTTTGGACCTCGGCGCGAGGGCCTTGATAGGCCGTGAAGACTCAGACGCTCGTTCACAACACTCAGTCCACCTCGTTTTCAAACACCACGACCGACCACTCACCCCGCTCAAGCACGCATCGCAACTAAGGTGAGACTCGTGTAGATTCCGCCCGTCCCGCGACCCTTCTCCTGACGACCCCTGCTGCCAACAACGCATAACCGTTGTCGTCTGACGTCACTTGCATACGCGTCTCCCACTGGACGACGCGGCCGGCGCCGGATGTTACCCCACCCGCTGCCCCTGACGCCTTTGCCCGTCCGTGAGAGCTCATAGAACCAAGTTCGTGTTCTGTCATATTCTGAACCTTCCTTACAGCTTGCGGCCTTTCCCGTTGCCTCAATAAGTGCACGCGCTCCGACGCGGCAATGCACCTGCTCCGCGTCTTCCCCGGGTTGGAATAATATCCCGGCGTGACTCGACACCGCCTCCTCTGCCACCGCCTGCCAGACCCAGGAACGGTCTCCCTGCGCACAACAGTCGCTCGCCTGCCTAATCCTCGCATTATCGGCACCATAATCTGTCTGATACAGCTTCTGCTTGAGAAGCTGCTCGCACAACCGTCATCAGACCCGTTTGCGTCGACGGCGGTGGGCCGGATGTCGTTAGTGACGTGACAGTTTATCCACCTGAGTGTGCTGCGGTGACCCACGCGCATGGCCTCTAACTGCGGATTCCCCATCGCCTGTGGGCAGACCGACACCATGGCAGCGAAGGCACCCCCCGCCCACCCCAAGTACGAGGTCATGATCGCAGAGGCGATCAAGGCTCTGAAGGACCGGACCGGCAGCAGCACGCCTGCTATCGCAAAGTACATTGAAGGTGCTTACGGCAAAGACCTGCCCGCCAACTGGAAGAAGGTGCTCGCCGTCCAGCTCAAGAGGCTCGCCGAGTCCGGCAAGCTGGTCAAGGTGAGACTGGCGGCTGATTGTAGTTAGTGACGAGCTCACGCGCGTCACCGTCGGCCACAAGCGCGACTTGCCCTGTTTGACCGGGCATAGTATCTAGTTTTGAACTCCCGCGCCGGGCCGTCATCTCGTTTTGGGTTTTCCTGTTTGTGTTGGCACACCGCCCCCGAACGTAGTGCATACATTTGCCACTACAACAAGTACGTGAGATTGTACCCTGTATCGGTGATCTTCGTGCAGCTGGGTGCCACCGGCTATAGCGATAGGGCAGGCCGCCAGAAAGCCCCGGGTTTTAGGGCAAGTGTGAAGGAGGAAGCACATGCGCATAGTACTTCTGTCGCACCTTATGTCTACTCCAGTAGCCAGAGTGCTCACCACCAGCTCTAACCGATGTTTTGCAACACCCTGCAGATCAAGGCAAGCTTCAAGCTGGGTGAGGCACTGAAGAACCCCCCCAAGCCCGCCAAGAAGCCTGTGAAGAAGAAGGTGGGTATCAGTTCTGTACTCAATGCAATGTACTACATTTCTTTTGCGCTGCAAGTGACCACTGACCAAGTTGCTTCTCGCGTCCCTTCTGTGCCAGGCTGTGGTGAAGAAGCCCGCAGTCAAGAAGACTGTCGCGAAGAAGCCGGCGGCTAAGAAGACCCCCGCAAAGAAGCCGGCCGTGAAGAAGACTGCTGCCAAGAAGACCCCCACGAAGAAGGCTCCCGCCAAGAAACCTGCTGCGAAGAAGGCCGCTCCCAAGAAGTAGAGTGATCCGTCCGCTGAGGCATTATCCTGGACATTTGGCATGGCATGAATACAGCACATACTGCTGCTGCTAGGGGCACAAGGAAGCACCATGCTTCCCTGTGCAGTCTGGATGACCGGGATACGCATCATGCTGGGCCGCGCTTGTCGTCCACATAGTGTCGGTGTATGTATACATACTTTTTCATTAATATGAACCATAAACGCAAATTACTACCGGAGTGATTGTGTGTCGATCTTATGCGGATCATGTAAGCACAATCAACCCCAATGCCTTCCGTGCTGAATGACAGCTTGCAATGTCACATACCAACACCAAGTTTGTACTCACATCTCCACAACTGCCCCAAGCATTGCACATTCAATTCTGACTGGGCGTCGTGGAGGTTGTATGATGCTCCTCGCATCCTGTAACCGGCAAGATGGCAAACCTGTGCTTGCCAGCTCGAAGCGAGAATTTGCGATCCTTTCACCGTTGAGATCGAGGCCATTGCAAGGGAATAAGCCGGTGATTTGGCGTCCAATGCATTCAGCACATACCGCCGTCGTATGAGTACCACTAGCAAAGTCTCATACTGATAGCATTTCTGTGAAAACTTTTGCTGACACCCTAATCATGGCTATATCATGTCTATACATACCTGTAGGTGTACATATGAGTAGTGACATGGTAGCATGTTCTATAGTATTGACACAGCAGCATTCAGTCAATCAACCGCCTGACATGGCAGTAGTAATCCGCCTGCTTGTATTGTACACCACGATGCCGACACCCTACACAACAGCCGTAGACACAATACGCCGAGCCCTGACGATGGCGGCATGCTGTGTTCCGTATGCAGATACGGGTTGTGGCCGTCTGCGGCGCGCGGGATAGTGTGTCTCAATGCATGTTCTTAAAAGCAGAACTTATTAATACAAGAACATACTGTTATTAGAAAAAGTAACTATTAATCTGTGATTGAGATTGCCCGGAAAAACCTGCACAAATGTAGACAGACATGAATAATAGGCTGTGAAGCAGTATCATTAGCGACTATTAATAATATGATATTGACATTGTCAAAAACGACGATGATGTTCCTATCCATGATATGTATCCCCAAGGAGGACAGGTATTGTTTATGTGTAGACAGTATATAATAATCCGAATATGCCGCCGGTAAGGATGAATTAATAGTACAGACGACGATATCAGCAGCGTGCGCAGCAAGGCAATTCGAGATGACTCTGGATGTTCAGGTAGTAGATAGTACATGATATGTCCCGCGCATATTTGCCTTGTACTAGCGAATACAGGTAATACGACTTCAGTATTATATTGTTCCTGATATGGCCTGCTGCATCAGATGATAGTCGCTATGGTCGCTAGCGACTCGCAGATGGGTAATCGTGCACCCCATATGCTTATCCGCCGGATAACATGCCAACTACACGGCATCACGATAACGCAGTCGCCGCGATGCCACTGCAAACCTTGTGTGGCTAGCGCTGAGGGGGCAACAGGTCCATAGAGACTACTGCCGAGTGCATGCACGGGTAGTGATACAGATCATCGTCGAGTGGTGGTGGTGGTGGTGGTGGGGGGGGGGTTAATATTGTATTTGCGCGTGTTCCTCACAGAACCTGACGTGATGTTGGCCGCTGGGAGAGTTTCTGTTAGTAGTAGGACACGACGGGTAGTGGGGATTGCAGTCGAGGGGTGCCGCGTCGCGCAAGCACCTTTCTTCTGGCCATACCCTCCGCACTGCGCCATCCACGGCGCTTCTGATCGTCGACAGTTGGGCCCCCACGTCACCGCAACACACTGCTACACACTGCCGCACGGCGATGGAACGCGTGTTGTCGCTGACGTGTATGGCGGCCCCGAGGTGCTCTCAATGGAAAAACAAATGTTGCCTCCAGAGCCAGAGCCCGACGAAGTCGTCCTGAAGGTTGCTGCTGCGGCGGTGAACCCAGCTGATACCTACATCAGGCACGGGCTCTGTTAGTCACAATCAGTCTGCAAGTTATCCTCATCGAACGCAACCTCCATTCGTCGTGTTTATCCACTGCGCGTATCACACTATCACAGGATTGTCATACGAAAGGGGGGCGTTGGGGGAGCTCGAAATGCTCCAGGCTGTGGTTGACCTCCAGCTTGTGTTCAGGGAAGGTAAGTACAAGTATCTGCCGGAGACATTTCCCTTCACGCCTGGCATTGAGGGCTCCGCAACAGTCCTCGCTCGCGGAGCGAACGTCAAAGGGATCGATATAGGCGACCACTGTCTGTTCTTCGGTCATCACGGGCAGCAGTCTGGCAGTCAGGCCACCTTCTGTACGGCAGCAGCATGTGTGTGCCACAAGATCCCAGATTCGTTTGATCTTGAAGTGGCGGCCGCCGCAGCGGTAGCGTATTGGACCGCATTCCGAGCCCTGCAAGAAAACCTCCCCAATCCTGTCACTGAGACTGACACGGTATTCATTCATGGGGCTTCTGGAGGTGAACGCTCCCGAGACACATGCCATAACTACGCAGTTGACCCGTTTCACTATGAGCAACCTGAATGGGGTGCCGTGTCCAACAAATATCTGACCATCTTGCTGGGCTCGTTGCACATTGTAGCTGTTGGCCTGGCATGTCTACAGACCGCCAAAGCAATGGGAGCCAGCTCCGTTATCTGCAGCGCCGGTACCCGTGCAGGCTCTGCGTTGCTATATCAGGAAGGGGCGTCGCTGGTTCTGGATCACAACGATGAGAATCACATGCAGGAGCTGATGGACCACACCGGCGGAAAGGGCGTGAATGTCGTCGTGGAGATGCTCTCTAACGTGAACCTGGGCGCTGATCTGAAGGTGCTCTCTCCCCGGGGCAGAGTCGCGATAGTTGGAAGTCGGGGCAGTGTAGTCGTGGATCCCCGGGATTTGATGCTGTGCGAGGGCAGCATCCATGGGGTGTACCTATGGGGCGCCACCAGGGCAGAGCGGGAAAGGGCCATGGAGTTCCTCCTGCGAGGCGTGGCCACAGGGGTGCTGCGCCCTCGCATTGGGCGTAGGTACCCGCTGAGCGAGGCGGCGGCGGCGCACCAGGAGGTGATAAGCCGCACTCTGAACATCAAGGGCAAAATCCTGCTGATTCCGTGAGCAAGCCTGTACGCGGCCATGATGAGTGTGCTGCCGAATGTGACAAGATGGGCATGTGGTCACGCGACTCGCCCTAGTCTTTCAGCGCCCGCTGTATGCTGCCGACAATCGGTTTAACCAACAACAAAGTATCACCTCAGAGTTGTCAGACTCTGCACGCTTTTGCATTTGTTTTCGCTTGTTGGTTCTGTCAGCGTCCATTGCTCTCAGCGAAGACAAGCCGCGCGCACCTAATGTCACCATGCGCTGAATGACGGGAGGTCACGTTTAGCACTCCGTGAGTGCTGCCAACGTTGATGAGTGGCTCGTGAGACAATTTGCGGGAGGGCTGAATCACAATATGAAATCAGTGCGTAATACTCGACTGTGCTTTGTGCCAGCACAGTCAATACCTCAGTCAATGAGGTATTCATTGGTTCAATATAGCAAGTTCAGTGGGTTCCAGAAGGCTGTGAATGTCAATTTTGATAAGGGACGGCGCACCTTATTATGATTCTTTTCTCATCCACACTGTGAGCTAGCAACTAGTACCTATCGTACAGTTTGCTAAAAACTACCGAACGTTCGTCATCATGCTGCTTTCCGCATTTCCTTGCACCGGCAGGCTTGCCAGCGCACGAGACAACACGTACGCCTTGCAAGGCGGTGATCAGCCATGCAGGGACTCCGAGATGCAGCTGCAGTGCCACTTATTCCTGCATGGATTGTTGCGATTCTGTGTCGCTTCTAGCACATGTCATGACTTTAGAGATGGAGCAAATCAGTTTGTGCTGCAGGAGAGTGGACATACTTATTGTCATGAATATTTTCGCGGTGAGAGGACATATATATTTTCACTGCTTCCCAGAGCAGCGCATGCATGTGCCGGTATAATGGATAGTCGCTACCCTTAACATCCATTATTGCGCGGTGTTTTACTGTAATTATTATTAGGTTTTAACGTATCAACATCGCATGTACACTACTCGTACGAGTAAAAGTATGGATAGGGATAGGGTTTCAGTGTAAAACCTAATTCACGGACTCGGCATGTCTCCAGTAGGGCTTGAAGCCCTGCGTACACCCTGTTATCCAGCGCAGAAGCTCGCGCGCCGGTCATCGTCCGCGTCCGCAGCACGCACTATGCCGGCGGAGCGCTGCCGGAATCGCGGGCAGACGCGACGCGACCAGCAGCAGTTAACGGTGGGGCAAGTAGTGTCGACACGCTGGCCGCGCCGAAATAGCAACCGGCGGACTCCGAGACCCCGCTGTTGAATAGCGCTTTTCTTAGCCGCCGTGAGCCTCCAGAAACGGGGACGTGAAGCTGCGGTGTAGGGAGAGCCCCAACACATCGGCCTCGTTTTCGTCGTCGGTGAGCGGCCCCTCCGGCCCTCCCTGCGCGGCCCCTCTTGGGGGCTGGGAGGCCACTGCATGCGACCGAATCTGGACGCGACTGAGACCGCTCAGTGCTCACCGACCTCCCGGCCGGCAGCTCCCCCGCCAATCATCCCTCCTGGCGCACCTGCACTGCTCGTTTTCCTGTTGTGGGGCGTCAGCCACTGTGTAGTAGCGCCGCCACCGCTCGCGTTCTCTCGCAGTTGAGGCGCCTGGTGGGAACCGCCAGTAGTACGACTGGGTAAAAATAACCTGGTGCCCAGTACGAGGTACTTCGTATCGTTATGGGTACCGTACCCTTTAGTGTGTAAATGCGGGCGAGTGGTGGCTATGAGTGGAGAGCTACGGCCAGCAGGGACACACCGTAAGCAAAGTAGGCACGATCGGCACCCATAGGGACACGCCGGTGCTCTCCCCTAGGCCGACACGTTCCCGTCCCTTCCGGTGACTGTCAAGCGCCCCCCCCCCCCCCCCCCGGGGGCGCGCGCGCGTCTGATCAGCTCTCAGCGCGGGGTGTCCGGAACTTGCCAGGGAACTCGGTGTAAACCCCCTAGGTATTTTGCTCCCCAACGGGATACTGGAATCTCCTCAATCTGCCGCTATGGAATCCCTGCTCTCCCTGGGCCGTCCTGAGTTTGGGGGTAAATAGTTGTGACACAGTCAGGCGGCGGTGCTACGACTGAACCCGCAGCCATCGTGCATGTGTGTGTGGGGGGGGGGAGACTCTTGATGTTCCCTGGAGTTGCTAATCGGCGCCACAATCTCCCCCCCCCCCCCTCCCTGCCCCCTCCACCCTTCTCCTGACTTTTACCACCAGGCTGACGCGGCGCGAGAACGATGCCGAGTGGGATGGAGGCGGACTCAGTGCTGGCGCGGGCGGAGGACGCCATCCGACGCGCCCGTCGGCTCACCACCGCCTACTCTGACATCTGGACGGAGCAGCAGGAGGAGCTGGCGCAGCAGCAGCAGCAGGCGCCCTTGCGAGAGCCGAGTGTGCCGCTGCCGGGGTCATCAGCAGACGGCGCAGGGCGACATGCCGCTCATGACCTTCCCGGCAGCCGCTCGGCCTCAGGCATGGCCGAGCCCGCAGCAGCCACAGAGCCGCGCGACGCAGCCGCGAGCGCGGAGAGCCTGGCGACGCTTTACGGGCAGTCGCTGCTGGAGGCGTACGTGCGCGGGCGCGCGTCGGGGAGCGCCGCGGGCGGCGGCTCGGGGCTGGGGGAGCTCACCGCCGGGCTGCCGCGCGTGCAGGCGCTGCTGTCTGCGCTGATGCGGGCGCGCATGCAGCAGCCGCAGCCCGATGCTGAGGCTCAGGCTGAGGCCAGGCAGCCGCCGCCGCGAGCAGCGCTGCAGCCCACCGGCAGCTCATTCGACAGCATCGGCAGCGGCGGCGGCGGGATGCAGGCGGTTGCGGCCCCGGCACATGTGTCAGGATCCGGCAGTGCGCTGCCTGACGGCTGCGCGATCCAGCTTGGACATGCCCAGGTGAGGGGGCCGCCTACGAGGGAATCGCTGTCATTGTGTTGTGGCTTCGCGTAGTGCGCGTCCGCCCCCAAACCCGCCTTCCTCTTTTAGAGCGACACTGTAGAGAGAGAGAGAGAGAGAGAGAGGAGGAGGAGGAGGAGGAGGAGGAAGAGGGGGGGGGGGGGGGGGGGGGGCAATTTAAACAGCTCCAAGGCCACACGATATCCCAGAGAACAGTAGACAGCTCAGCTCCCCATGACAACATTTAAGGTAGTCTATATATATTGAACTTGCAAAGAAATCACGACATTTTACTTATTATTGGACAGGTGTTTTTTCCCTGGGGGGGGGGCGCAAGGGGGGGGGGGGGGGGGGGGCAAAAGGTCAATGGGTAAATTATAACTTATTGTCACATGCGTGCCTTTGACGTACGTGCGCAAGAAGGAGGTGCGGTAGGCATCCCAATTACGTCTGATGCAACTTCTGACTTTCCCTGGACGGCGCTGCTGGCTGGCCGTCTCCTGGCCTGCCGTTATAAAGGCGGATCCGGCCGGCTGGGGCGGGGGTGTGCGTTGTCCTTTGCAGGCCGATGCATACTGCAGACGTGGCGGGTGCGCATCTGAGGTGCTGCGCTGCCCGTGTGCGGCAGGGGCCGGCGTCCGCCGCCGGGGGCTCGCCAGCGCCGCAGGAGGGCGGCAAGGCGCCGGAGGGCGGCGGGGAGCCGGGCGGCGAGGCGGCGGCGGACACGATGCAGCCCATCCTGGCGGTCGCACAGCGGCTGGCGGCGCTGCAGCGCCAGCAGTCCGACACGCTGCAGCAGCTGCTGCGCCTGCGCCTGGAGCAGCTCAGGTGCGCGCCGGCCAGCTTGACCATACCACTCCGTGCTCTGTGCAGCACGGGCCGCATCGTCATTGAGGACTGTTCCGCGGCCAGACGGCCAACATCTATATCCGCGTTCCCCCGGAGCAACCGGGCCGGCATCCCCTTGCACAGGGCGCCGAAGCACCAGTTACAAGAACGCTGCATCCGACCCAGACGCCGTATATATATATATATATATATATATATATATATATATATATATATACATATATATATACATATATATATATATATACCTGCAGGGACACCTCGGCTATATACATATATATATATATATATATATATACCTGCAGGGACACCTCGGCAGGGGGACCGGGACCACTCTTTGGTGTATGGCCTGTGGCCTTTATGCGGTAGTCGTGCAAAGTTCTCGCCGCTCAGTGCCGGCATGCTCCCAAGATGCGGCACCGCGAGCCCAACCTCCGTGCCCCTATACCCGCGCGCCGCTTTCCCGCACATCTGCATTTGGGGGGGACGGCATGGAGTCAGATGCGCGAGCGGGCTGGGCTTCATGGCGCACCGCAGCTGTGCACGTGTGTCAGAGATAGCTTGTGCTCAGGCTCTGGGCGCCTCCCGCACCGCGTGGGCGTGGGCGTAGGCGTAGGCATGGGCGTGGGCGCGCTAATGATACCCATATATGTCTAAGTCATACCCGTAGATAGTCATGTTTTCAGCCTCTAGGGTTTAGGGTTTTTAGGATTTAGGGCTACGAACCTCTCAAGTAAAGCCCAAAAACCCTAACCCCCCCCCCCCCCCCCCCCCCCCCCCGCACCCCTCTCCACCCTGCCCCCACCTCGGCTTCCGCGCTCCCGGGTGTCTCCAGGCTGCGGCAGCAGCAGCTCGCGGCGCTGCAGTGCCTGCTGCGCACGGAGGCCGCGTGCATCGAGGGCAGCCCGCTGCAGCTGTCGGCGGTGCAGCAGGCGGTGGACCTGCTGAGCGACTCGCTGGAGGACGTGCACGCGGCGGCGGCGGCGCTGCAGTGGGGCGGAGAAGTGCGCCACCGCCAACCCCCCCCCCCCCCCCCCAACTATTCCCCCCCTCATCTCCCCCTCCGCTTTCTCTTCTCTTCCCCCTCCCTCCGCTTTGGCGCTGCACAGCTTGGCACAACACCCCAGGCAGTCCAACTTCGCAGTTCGCGCCTGATCCGCCGATGACGAGGCGCCACCCGTGAGCGCACCCCTATGCACAGCTCACCCCGGGGCCCATCCTGCTCATCCAGCAGTCTACCAGGTGCCCGCGTGTTTGTGTGCATATATTGGCGTATCGCAGCCTGGCTGCGTACAACCTCGCCCTCCCTCGACTTTTCCGGGGGGTGTTTGCTACTGCGTCCCCCGTTTTACTCCTCTCGTATAGCCCAAATCCGCAGCCGGGCTGCAACAGCGCTGCTTGGTACGCGACTTGGTTCGTGGACGTGTGCTGCTTGCCCGGGCCTGCTTGGCACCACGATTGCCTGACATGCCTCGCCCGCGCCTGTAAGACCCCTAATAACGACCCTCGAATTGGGCTCACTTTCGTGCTTTGCAGTGCATATTGTGCGTAATTTTGTGTATTGTAGTGCATGTCGGGTTCGCCGTGGTGCGCTTTAGTTCCGCCACGCTATTCGTCTTGGTTTGACCTCTGGCGGGTAGGGCGCGCTTGCCTTTGCAGCGGTTCTCACCGCCACGTACCGCGCCCGACTCCGCGCGACTGGGCCCAAGCAGCAGATCACGCATGCCGCGGCGGTGGCAGCCAGCGTGAGCGAGGCGGACGCGCGCGCGGAGGAGGTGTCCGCCATGGCGCGGCAGCTGCTGGCGGCGCTGCGGCGGCACCCGAACCGCCACGCCGGCGGCAGCGGCGGCGACGCCAACCTGCCTCTGCGAGGTGAGGCGCACGCGCATGCCTGGGCGCCGAAACTATCCCATCATACCCGCCCGAGCATCTGTATGCATCGGCCGGTCGGGCCGCTTGGGTGCAGGGCGCGCTGAGCGCGCAGAGGGGTGCTCCGCTGACCTGGGCCTTGGGCTGAGGCTTTGAGACCAATAAGTACCGGATCCTACTCGGATGCACGCCGGCAATGCGAATACGACACTTGCATGGGCGCCAAGTGGTGGAGCCGCTTGGGCACTACTTCCGGTAGAACCTCCGGAGAACACTGGCATTTGGGCGCGCTCTCGTTCAAAATATGAGATAGGGAGAGAAAGAGAGGGGGAGGGAGAGATGGTGCTGACTCACGATGGCGCCTGGATGATGATTATACCACATGTGTACGTGGGTGTGGGTGGGTGGGGGTGGGGATGTGTGTTACGCGGTTGTCACACAAATCACGTCCGCGAGATGCATGTTGACCCCTCACCCCTCTCCGTTTTCTGCCACCCTTGGCATGTGTAGGCGCCACGCCCCACGAGATTGCGCGCCACCCCGTGGAGGCCTGCACCCTGAGGAGCGCCCACCACGGCGACACCTGCTCCATCTGCCTCTCCACCTTCCAGGCGGGCGACGACCTGCGCGGCCTCGGGGTGAAGCCCTTCCCACCGCCCCCCCCCCCCCCCCCCGGGCCCCCCGCCCACCGGGGCCTCCATCCTCTGGCCACGAGTTGAGCCCCTCCCTGTGCTGCAGTGCCCGTCGGCGTCCACGCGCCACTTTTTCCACCGCGCATGCATCGACGAGTGGCTCGGCATCCGGGGCTGCTGCCCGCTGTGCAAGTTCGAGGTGCTGGATGGAGGCGGCGGCGACGGCGCCGCGCAGCTGTCCGCCGAATGAGGCGGCCTGGCCGGGAGCGCATCCGGTCGGGCGGCAGCGGCGTCTCTCCGTTGAGTTGTCCCTCCTCATCAGGCGATGCGCCCGCCGTATCCATCCTCTCCCCCCCCCCCCCCCCCATCCCCCCTTCCCAATCTCCCTGCCGCGCGGCCCGGATTTATGTAGCCTACGATTGAGCAAATGGCAACGGCCCGGGTAGTACTTGCACCGCCGCAGGGGCACGGCAGCGGTAAGACGGCACCCACCGCGCACATTTGCCGAGCTTTTCCGCCGGCGAGTCGTGCTGAATGTAACGAAGCAACCCTGCCCCCTCAAAGCGCTCCGCTCACCGCGCTCGTCTCTCTAGCCCCGTGCCATTCGCCGTGGCGCGCCCGAGTGCGTTGTGGAATGCCAGTCCTAGCTAGCCGGGCTCGTCATCACCAGGCGTACCGGCGCGTACCGTACCAGGCGTGTACCGGCGCACCTACCTACGGGTACATACCGGTCCCTGTACGGGTGCGACGTGATACGTGTACAGGCGGTACAGTAGTACCCGTAGTGAGAGGAGATATTCTCACGATATATACGATACACTCCCGCAGTGTTGTCATCCACGGATCCTCCGCGCTTTTGATAGTGCAAAACCTAACTCCTGACATTAAAGAACGCCGTAGAAGCACCAGATGTGGCGAGATGGTCGGCTCCAGAGTTCGCGGTGGTGAAAAGTGAAATATATACAAGGTGGTCTGCGCTACGGTGTATATTCAGCAGTCGGCGGGATGCCACGCCGGCGCTGTCAAGCGCGTCTAGTAATCTAGTCAGCAGTGCTAATGAGATTACGTAGGAGGGGATTTAGTGAGGTCGAGATCTAGGGTTGTTACCCTAACATGATCTCCTCACATTCCTCCCCGCCATAAAGGTGTCAACTGGCGGTGATATATGTGGAAAAGTGTATAGCAGCGCAGAGTGTCAGCAAATGCAGCAGCAACATATGTCATTGTCAGGTGACAGTCACACGCTGAAAAATCAGCATGGCAAATTTTCAGAGGTGAAACTCCGAACTGAGTGTTTGTCAACGACAGGGAACTTTGGTGTGTCACAGGTAGAATATGATAGTAATAATGACACGAAAAGGGTTTTTGAGGTTTTTGTATGTGTTTTGGAGGTCAATGTCTGTGTTGATGACAGTGTGTGTCACGCCGTTGATGGCGCGACCGTGGAAGACTCAAAGACCACAGCCTGTTGTTGGCCCTGTGCAAAGCAGAGCGGACATGTTGGTATTAAGGGCAATGACGATCATCGTCCATTGTTAAGAGGCACTCTCAAAGCCGTACGTACTACCGTGTGAACCAGTACCCCTCCGAAGACAGGGCACCACGGCGGTAGGTTGTCATGAGGTTCAGCATGACGGGTGCTTGTCAGAATCAAATGGATCTTGCCTCCGGGTTGGAACCGATTATTGAGACAAGTGGCAGTCATGACCAGAACCCGCACCTAAGGCGTTAATGTCAGGAGTTAGCTTTTGATAGCCGCGCTCTATCAAAAGCGCGGAGGATCCGTGGATGACACACTGCGAGTGTATCGTATATATCGTGAGAATATCTCCTCACACGTAGTAAGAATAAATAACCCATCCCATGTAATACAGCAAGAACACGGCATGCCATAGAGCTGAAAAATAGGTGGAATTATCACGGATTCGTCACGAAATTGATGTCAATCCGCTTGCTGAAAAGAATTCGCCGGCTCTGCGAGCAAATAAAATGTTGTGGATGTTTACTATCGCGTGGGCACCGGTATAAGAACTCTCATCATTATTATTGACCTCACACATTTGGCTTGCGTACAACCTATAGCCCGCCGCAGTTTCGTCTGCGTTTGACCTCTGGCAGGCAGGGCAGGTTGTCAATCGCAGTTTCCTTGTTTCCGCCGCGTCAGCACCCGTATGAGCCCCTGTGTACATGTGCTCCCTGTGACTCTCTATCCCCTTACTACTGAACTCAGCAGTCAACTGCTGCAAGCGGCGGTTACCTAATTTTGCCATCACCCAACAGCCAGCATCCATAGTGTCTCAGGGCAGGGGCCGAGCAACAGATTCGATCCGGCGCACGTGCTGCTATCCCTGCAGGTGTGCGGCAGTGAAATAATTATTTGCGCCATCGCACTCTTAGAGCAAAGCCCACACTAGTATTGTAAGGCGCACGTTGGGCTCCCATGCAGCGTCATCTGTTGTTGAGTTATCAAAGGGCGCGAGCTATTGTTGTCTTATATTGGTGTGGAATTGCGCAACATGCCATACATCTACTGTTTAGTTTTGTCAACATTTGACCTGTAGCAGGTGCGGATGCAGTTTTCATTCCTTGCATTGGTATTTTATTACCACAGCGATGTAACGGTTACTCACGCAGCGAGGGCTACCATGGAAAGGAAGCACCTCGTGTGTATTGCCCAACGAACCGCCGCCGCGCCCACCCAGCAGCTGTGCGGGGCGCTGCGCATTTGCAGGTAGTTCTCACGCGCACTGGAGGCCACCTGCCACGCGATGCTCCATGCCGTGTGTGGCTCGTCACACGTGAACCAGCCTCCGGATGCCATTGCATTCTGTGTGTGCGCCTCGGTGTCCGCGGCTTGGGCCGGATTGTGGTCACAGATAATTCACTATAAAGGGCTCCGGCTGGTTCATCAGGCTCCAAATGCCCGCCCGCTATGTTATTGCCACGCATATGCGCCAGCACCTCATGTATACAGTCTATGTATATAGTCTATGCAGCCCCCAAATAATGTGGGAGGCAATCAGTAAGCAATGTTGGGCGGTAATGGGTCGAATCCCTTCACGAGGATCACGTCATGCCCTTGCAGGGGAGTGCCTTATGGCCCTCGGCGAGGCACTAAAATGAGTGCGCAGATATCGGGCGCCCGCTCTACTCGAGAGGCGAGCGGCGCGGCTTCTTGAGTTTCCGGCGGGTGTTCAAGGAGCGGGTGTTGAACGTGCGCTCTGGGGACCGGCGCGTGCGCTTGATCCTGGACGACTGGCCGTCAGAGAGGTCCGCCACCGAGGTCGGCACGCTGCCCTCGCTGTTGGAGGGCGTGCCCGGCTGCGACACCGCTGGCGCCGTGGTCTTTGCGGCCTCGACATAGTGCACAGCCTTCTTGGCAACCTTGGGGGGCGGCGGAGCATCTTGGGCCAGCACGCCCGCGACCTCCAGCTTGCAGCGCAGGGAGCAGAATTTGTTGTTGTCCTGCACCTGCCGGTTGCACAGCTCGCAGGTGGCGGGCGCGTTGGACGGGCGCGGCTGCGGCCGCTGCTTCACGAAAATCACCCGCGATGAGTTGATCATGTAGGTTTGGATAGCCGAGATGTCGCACACGGCTTGCAGGTCCTGCACCTTCACGACGTCGTGGTACGAGCTGCGCCGAATCTGCGCAGAGCGGCAGTCGGCAGTGAGTTAGTTGTCGGCAGTCAGCAGCGCCAATGCGTTGAAACCCAGCGGCCCATCAGCCGGAGACAGCGGCGAATGCAGCCGGCTGTAGTGATTCGGAAACGTAATGAAGCGCAAGTCCGGGTGTAGAGACAAGGGCGCGGATCTCTGCCGGATATAGGTGATTGTTGGCCCGGGGGGGGGGGGGGGGGGGGGGGAGCTGCGCGTTTCGGGTTCCGGCTCGTTTCGGAGCGGCGGAAACTCTAGGCGGGGTGCGCGACCTGGGCTCGGGAAGTGCTTGCCGCACCTCCGCGAAGGGCACGAAGCGAAGGGGGGGGGGGGGGGGGGGGGGGGGGGCTAGGGCGGAGTCGTGCGCTATGATGGGTGCGATGCGGTTCGCGAGGCGCAGTGCGAGCGGGTTTGCCGGTCGCGGCGGGCGGTGAACGCCGCTAATTGTTGTAGGGCGACGGCCCACGAGGATTGCCAGATATGCAGCCAGCGTGTTAGGTCCATGCTGCGGATGCTCCCAGCGCGGAAGGCCCTAGCCTGCATATCAGCCCCGCATTGAGCCGCCGCGGGAGGAATCCTTCACAGAGTAGAACGCGAATACACGATATATCGGGTAGCGGACCGTTCGTCCGACGGGGTCGCAGAGAGTCGGCGTGGCGCGGGGCAGGCACGCGCTTAATATCCGCGCGGCGTGTCCAGGCTGGCAAGTCGTTATTAACAAATGCCGTACGAGTATGTAGTTCGTCGCAAGGCGGACACTGGGTGCGGGGAGGCGCTAACCTGCAGAAAGCGGTGCCCGGCGTGGTTGCCAGCGCAGGTGCTGCAGAAGCCGATGGGATCGCAACAGTCGAGGCAGAAGAAGTTGGTGGTGACCTCACGGCCGGTCCCAACACAATTGGGGCAGGGGTTGAAGAAGCTGGTGCTCTGGGCGGTGAAGGTATCCAGCCAGCCGACGTCGTCGTCGCGACACACGACGTGGCCGACCTCGCAGCGGCGCGAGGAGGGAAGTTCGGCGGCTTGATGCTTGTTCCAGAAGTGTGTCTCACGGGATGTGGTGGCGGCGCCAGGTGTGCCGGGAGGTGAGACGCTGAGTGCCATAACGCTGGACTACGAGTGCGTGGGGACGCCAATGCGCGTAGTGCCGGGGCGCGCCAAAAGGAACGCCGCGGGGCACGAGCAGCGCCGCAACGACCACTGAAATCGATAATCAGTCCAGTCGCCGAGACCGACGCTTGAACTTATGCAAAGAAGATCTCTAGTCGTTGGTATTTGCGGTCAGTTTGGTGGCGGGCAGCCTCTGGGCTTCAGGAGGTGGAGGCGTTGCCAACTAAGAGAAGGGTCCGGCACGGAAACGCGCTTTGGAGCTGACGACGCCGACCAACCGGTGGGAGCAGGCCCAAAAACCTGCAGCGGAAAATTAAAGGTCAGTCGACGATAAACAGAATAAAAGGAGGGACAAGTTCGGTCGTGGTGGTTTAGAGGTGTGTGTGGATGTGGGTGTGCGCGCGCGCGCAAGGGGGGGGGGGGGGGGGGGGGGCATCGTCGACGCATTTGCGGCGTTTGGGACGAAGCCACTATTTTGAGTACGGCTCGAAGCTGTAGAGCAGGTGATTCCGTGATTACGGCTGGAGTCGTTGCACAGTCAACCGATTGAGCAAGTGGCAGGGAGGGATACCTTCTTCAGAGGGACTTACGGGTTGCACGGGGAGTGAGGCGGCGCACTCGGTGGACTTGGTCGTCAAGTGTTGTGGGCACGGACCTGGATGACCGTGTGGGGCAATGAGACTGATTGGTGCAACACGAGAGGGGGCTCATAGTATCTTGACGGCCCCGTTCAAACTACCGCCACCCACGACGGCGGCGGTACCAGTACTACCTGTAGTGCTGCTGCGCTGGTCGATGCCGAGTAGCGACCATAGTGGCACTGGCGTGAATTACAAAGAATTACCAGCAGTATACTGTTACTGGTACGAGTACTCGTACCCCTACCCCGTAGTTAGAACAGCAATCGTACAACGGCGACGACTCTAGTATGAAATTACGAGTCGTCGCGCTACTGGTTCTGCATAGCGACTAGACAGCGACTAAGGATTATGTATGACCAATTAGCCCATGTGTCAGTACCGGGACTGACTAAGGATTGCTGGTCATTTATCCGTCGATGGTCTCGTAATCGTGGATCGAAAAATCTAAAAACAATATAGCGGCTAGTCCTACGGGTACTGGTACGTGGGTAGGACCGCTCTGGGACATACCGGTACTGTACAACCCATGGACGCGCGGCTACGGAGCGCCTAGATATTTTCTCACTGAGATTCGTCTGGGCAAGCGACCAATCCTCCAGTCGCTATAAGATGATGTATATCGACTCCTACGGGCGTATGGACGGCACACGGCAACGAGCGACTAAAATAACGGAAAAGGTGATCGTCTGTACGCCGACGAGGAAAAAGGGAATATATGATAAGGATTAGGCGCTATGAAGATACTATTTCGTCTTTATTGAAGTCAAAGCATCGCGATTTTCATTCGTCACCTGTTTCTTAAAAGCAAGTAAACAGAGAACCAGCCAGGCGGGGGCAAACAATGCACGCCGTATTACTAATCCTCATTTGCTGGTAGCGACTAGTCGCCGGGAAAATGACATTCTCAAATATTAATAAAGTGATGGACACGGCAAATGCTGCATGCTCTTTTCGGGAAAATGACATTCTCAAATATTCGTAAAGTTATGGACACGGCAAATGCTGCATGCTCTTTTCCGGGTAGTTCCTCTCCTTTTCCGTGGGAAAGGAGAGGAAAAACCTACCTATGTCTGTTTAATAGTCGGTAGTAATTTGCAGCACACGATTGCCAGTAGATATTTCTCCCCGTGTATATTACTGCGCGAATGATCATCGCGCACCGAATCACTCGCGTCGTACGAATACGTATATCTCCACCGACAGCGGTAGATACGCGCACACCGTTATTAGATAAGCGCGATGACAAGCGGACGCATATTTCGTACGAATACTCAGAGAAGCTGCGCAATAGGGTATATTCAAGGGTTTCACTTACTTCAAGGTACTGGTAGTACTTATATTTTCCGGACTCGCGGCCGTCGGACTTGGCGCTGGCGGGGTGGGGGGGGCCGGCGTGCGATTACATGATCGACTTCGCGTGCGTGTCCTCCACGACCCCCACTTGGAGCAACGACCCCCGCTGGTCCATCCCGGGAATCGCGGCGACCGAGGCGGAGCATGGTAAGTTGGCAGCAGACCGGGCGTCTTCCGCCCCAGTGCAGGGTGTTCACCGGTACTACATACCCTTTTGTGGTTGAGGACCGCGGCCGGCTCGGGAAGTCCGCTTTGACGGTGGTTTACATCTTCGCGGTGCTGTTGGCTGTGCGCAACGACCCTGGCGGTCCTTCCGCCCCGACCTCATGCTTCCTGCGTGTTCAATCCGTTCAGGCACTTCGGAACTTTGTCGCCAGCCAAGCAACCTGCTGAGTTCCGCCGTCACCTGTCGCGCACACGGCGGGGGCTGTTGCAGCGGGTCTCGGCTTGCGTGCATGGTACCCTGGGCGGCATTCTCTCTGCCGGTGTGCAGATGGCCAAGTCTGATGCGTGGGCTCGTGCCCATTCTGCGTCTTCTCATGTTGTTGCTTCCACCTCGCAGTCGTTGTAGAGGACCTTTCTAATTGTCCTTTTTTTTTGGTGATTTCCTAATATCGCTTTCTGCTGCTAGCTCATGTAAGTATATTTTCCAGATTATTTTCACGGGCTATACCTGTAGCTGCACCCGAGAAGGCACTAGAGGTAACGCCCACTACGGCAACTGCGAGTTGGGAGCAGCAGCAAAGGTGGAATGAGCACGAGCACACGCAGCAGCCTTGGCTGTATGAACTTGGGAGGTAGAATTTCGCCCAAGGTACCATGCACGCTGCAACAACTAACCCTACCGTGTGTGCAACACGTTAAGGGGCGGAACTGGCTTGTTAGGCTAGCCGGCGACAAAGTTCTGAAGAGCCATCAAGGATTGAATACGAAAAATCAAGAAATTTGGGCAGAAGGACTGCCATCAAGGATTGAATACGAAAAATCAAGAAATTTGGGCAGAAGGACTGCCACAGAAGTTGTGCACGGCAAGCAACACCGCCAAGATATATACCATTTCAAAGACGATTTCCCCATATGCATGCAATCCTCAATCACAAAAGGGTGGTACTGACGGACCCCCTACACCGGCGAGGAAGACGCCCGGCTCGCCGCCAACTTGCTATGCTCCGCCTCAGCCGTTGCAATCCCCTGAGTGCACCGGCAAGGGGTCATTGCCCCAAGTGGGGCGGTTGTGGAAGACATGCACGCGAAATCAATCATGTATATAATCGCACGCCGCGCCACCCTTGCCTGCCAGGGTCAAAGTCGATGGCCGCAAACGGTCGGCCGGGCGCAACCCACACGTCTCCGCACCTAGTATTTGGTGCGCATGTAAGAAGTGATCCTAAGTTCTTTCTTGACCCGGGGGGCGGAAAAGGAGTACATGGTAGTCGTTAGTCCTTACTAATTAACCCTTACAAGGTTGATTACAAATCATTACTTGTACTGACTGGAATGGCCTTTGCTCAGCTTACTTTCCTTTCTTTTGGGATGTTACTTTCCTTTCTTAGCCATTATTAGTTGGAGCTGATGATTACTTTTCCTTCTCAGACAAACATGGGGCGTGACTGATGATGCTCTCGCATCGCGACACGCGGTGAGCAGCGTATGCGCTACTGCCTTGATGTTTTTTGTGGTACCGGTACACGTACCATCACATTGCGAGTAGGTACCGGATTGCCCGGTGACTTATGAACTCGTTACAAGTTAGAGAGCAAAAATCGTCATCAGCCGCGACTGCTACTTAAGCGGCCCCGCTTGTACGCGCTCCTACTATATACATATAAGGGCACCACCCGCCCGCTGGGCCGCCATTTTGCCTTCGCCCAGCCAGCGAATCTAGCAAGCGTCACTGCCTCCGGAGTCACCGGGCGGCGTGGCGAGTAGCCATGCGCCTTGGCTATCTACGATGTGTGGGAGACGTAGGTTGGGGGGCCAGCATGCGCGGCGTTGTGGTGACATTGGAAGATGATACGCCATGTTGGCAGCGCGGCATGGGGGTAGCGGTACGCACTGGCGCAGGCTGCGGATTTCAACAAAATCAAAACTCAACCGCCTGACACGTTTCCGGACGGGCTGTGGGCAGTCGGACAAGGGCGCGGGCCCTACCTGGCTATTCCATGTGCTTCCGATGGACGTAGTAGGGACGTCGGGAAAGCGCGCTACCGACGGCGGAGGAGTTTGAGCTGGGAGGGTGGCGGCGGTGATATAGGCTGATCAAGTCTCGACGCGATGCTAGCTGTGGCTTGCCAAGCCCATCTCGCCATCGTCCCACTATATACCCGATACTTGCCGTGCTCCACCGACGCAGTAACAATACCTCGGAACCTCTCCCTTTTGTATGCGGCGTTGGGCGTCCCTCAACCCCATCTAGACGCCGCCACCGGCCGAAATCCCTGAATGAGTCGACGATGATGCCGCCGGTTATTGGGCGAAGATGGGGCTCGGCGGGGGGCGGCGGCGTCATGGGGATTGTAGAGGCGGCGCCATTTTGAGTACGGTTATTTCTGGGATTTCAAGGTCTAAACCTGTTAAGTAGTTTTCCTGACCTGTCTGACCGGGGTCCGGTCGACCGATGAGTGCCTCCAATTTGGGGCATATTCGTGCGGTACGTGTACCGTTGGCGTAGTACGTGTGTTGCATAAAACATCAAGGCACTAGGGTATGGCATCAGGGGTAGTAGATCTAGTCCCGATGGCACTAAGGCATGTATGACACGGGACATGCTCTACCGGTAGACCGCTCTACCGCCATAATTTCGACACGCACAGCACGCCACGTCGCAAAAAGCAAATGGCGACTAGCCAATCACCATGTAGTATTTTCACTTTTTCAGTTCCTTTTCGAGCCCTCAAAACGGTATGACACGGGAACAGCTCTACCGGTCAAACTAGCCGCTACCGCCCTACCGAGCATCGCAGGACCAGCCGCACTTGCCGCTCGGTCTCCTGGGCTCAAGTCGGTTGAGCGTTGTCCACCCGCAACATATGAGATCCAAAGGGAGACGGGTCAGCGAGACAAGCGGGGCGATGCCCTTCCGGTCGAAACAAGCTAGGAGGCAGCGCCCCGCTGGGCGCACCGGATGGCGAGACCTGCCGCTGGGACCACGGCATGGCGCCAGGCGCCCACGGCGCCCGAAACGCCGAGTTGGCGCCATTGCCAAGGCGCACTGTCTGCGAACGAACGGGCAGTGGCCCTCCGGTTGCGAAGAAGCCAAGGGGATAGGCAGGATTCAAACGACTACGGGCGAGATCGGTCGGGTGGGGTCAGAGGACACGCTTAACTGGCCGCTTGACCGGCCGCCCGTGGCTCCTTGCGGGGCGATTCCGGGCGCGCAGCCGCCATGGCCGTGAGGCGTGGAATCCGTGTACCACCCGCGCGAAGTTCCGCTGGGACTACAGGGAGCGGCGGGCGAGGGGTAGCTAGCGCGATGACGGTGGATTCGCCAGCGACAGGGTGCCGCGTTCAAAATAGAGCGGTAGAGCGGGGGATGGCATCGGTAGCTACCGATACCACCCTACCGCCGAAACGCTAGACCGGTCTACCGCTCTAGGGGTGACCGCTCTACGGCCGAACTGCACTTTTTACGACGTGGCACGCTGTGCGTGTAGAAATTACGGCGGTAGAGCGGTCTACCGGTAGAGCACGTCCCGTGTCATACATGCCTAAATCTGCGAGCACGCCAATACTCGTATTAATCCCTGGTCTTTACGTTACTTTTACTCGCAATCCGTATGCTACCCATGTGCTACGAGGTAACAGAGGTTCTTGGCACCTCTGAATTTTATATTTTTTACCTACATGAGCAAGCTGCAAAAGGCGATCAGGAAACCACCCGAAAGGGCAGTAGGAAACGTCCACTACAGCAATTGCGCGGTGGAAGCAGATTCTTTAATACTTTAAAACACATGGGAAATTGCAAACCAGGTTGCGATTCGACTTTCATATGTAGCAGGACTCCAGGGAAAATTATGGCGGAATTTCTATATAATTACATGAGCTAGCAGCAGAAGGCGATATCGGAAATCACCAAAATAAAAGGCAATCAGAAAGGTCCTCTACATCGACTGCGGGGTGGAAGCAGTAACATGAGAAGACGCAGAGTGGGCACGAGCCCACGCATCAGACTTGGCCATCTGCACACCGGCAGAGAGAATGCCGCCCAGGGTACCATGCACGCAAGCCGAGACCCGCTGCAACAGCCCCCGCCGTGTGCGCGACAGGTGACGGCGGAATTTCTTAAACAGGGTAAAAGTAAAGTAAAGTTCGCCCCGGGACATCGGCCGAAGCCGCCCCAGCACTTGACCTCGTGCGCCAACTGCAGTCGATCGTAGGTCTGGCAAACCCCGCCGTAGACCATCGCCTCATTCGAACCCCGAAGGGCTAATGCATCAACCGGGTAAACCCGGGACACGCCGGGCCGATGTTGCCGAAATACATCGGCCAGGAATCGAACCCCGGTCTCTCGTATAGGGTGTTAAGCAATTTGCACTCCAGGGTGCTGGAAAACCAGCCCAGGGTGGATTCGGCCCGTGGCATTTTGCATCCGAGGGCGTTTTAAGGCGCCATTATATCGCACCATTAATCCTTATATCGCACCACTATTTGGCTGCGGCGTGTGACGGCCTCACCGGCTCACCGCCTGGTGTCTGGTCAGTTCTCAAATCTACACGGCAAATTATCTCGTCGGAATATCTGTTATACCGGTAAGGATTACATGCCGCGACTAACAGAGAGCCCATCGCCAGCTGATCCAAGCGACATCGCGCAGCGAGTGGACGAGTCCCCATGGTGTCGTATAATCGTCATTGCCTCCAACAGTGGCGACGAAGAACATCATCGCGCAGCCTGGCCCAGAAGCGCATGTTTGGCCGCGCGTCGCGCCGCCGCCGCGGCGGAAGACGGTCGCGCCGAGCGCCGCGCCTGTTACTTACATACCTACCGGTACCAGTAGGTCTCAATATGCATGTCCGAGAAAAACGTGAGGGATACCAGGCGTATTACTCCGGGAAATACAGTGCCATATCCCGCAATTATATCAGAGGTACCGGTAGCAGTGCAAAGAAGCTGGAGTGCAAATTGCTAAATAAAAACCCTGTTCTAACAAAATCACAATTTTACCCTGCCATTTTACTTTGCCACATCGAACCCTGGTTCGGAACTTTTCCTACAAAACATTAAGAACTACTACTGATGCTGCTGCATGCATCAAGTCATTAATTTTGCAACCCCCCGATATACTGCTTGCATGATTACATGAGCTAGATGCAACATTCAAGAAATCCATAAAGAAATCCAGAAGGAAATCCCGGAAATCCTAACCCCCGATCTACTCATACCGGGTACCACGGCACGAGTACGGGTACAGTTGAATTACTGCCCTAAGTTTTCATCGTTCTTATTTTGGAGTGATCGATTCTGCCCATGCCCGCGTACACCTTTCCATGTAGTCATGTACCCGTAACGATTATAGGTATTGTGTGTTGTTAGAACTCTTGTTATACTATTATTTTAATATTATATTGCTTTTATTTTAATATTACCATCGTTATCATTATTATATAATTGTTAGTGCGCTTCATCGTCAGTATGGTTCGGGTGCTTTGTCGGAATTACATCTGATGTCCGAGGAATATATAATACGGTATGATACGGTAGCAGATACTAATCCTGTACATGACAGCTGGAGAGATACAATCCTGGATGCGGCCGATTTGCTGAGAGCAGATGGACCGCCCACAATCGGCCCTCGCCTACAGCAGTACTTACATACTCAACAGATCTAGATTGCATGTATCGTCTGGCAGGCCTCGCAATCTCGTATCTATGAAACCCGATATCTTACCATTCGTTAGCCGCCCGCCGTGGCCGCTGGTGTGATTGTGTTTATGCATACCCGGTACCGGAACTGGCCAGTAGTTAACGCAATGGCGAATGTTAGATTGGATAACAAAATATCTGCCCTTGACGCCGGGGCATGGGGAGGGGTACCCGTAGTAGTCGTAGCACAGTCTTGCGGCATACAGGAAGGTTGCCCCGGGACATCGACCGAAGCCGCGCCAGCACTTGACCCCTTGCGCCAACTGCAGTCTTAATATGTGGCGGATAGCAGCCCTTCGACCATTGCCTCCTTCGAATAACCCCGATTCGGCAATATCGTCCCGGATAGAGTTTAGGGTTTCCCCAAAAATTTAGATGCCTTGCTGCAATCATCTTTCTGTACCTGTACCTGTACTATATACTATATACTTACATGAGATAGCAGCAAAAGGCGATATCAGGAAATCACCAAAATAAAAGGACAATTAGAAAGGTCCTCTACAGCGACTGCGAGGTGGAAGCAGCAACATGAGAAGACGCAGAATGGGCACGAGCCCACGCATCAGACTTGGACATCTGCACACCGGCAGAGAGAATGCCGCCCAGGGAGAATGCACGCAAGCCGAGACCCGCTGCAACAGCCCGCGCCGTGTGCGCGACAGGTGACGGCGGAACTCAGCAGGTTGGCTGGCGACAAAGTTCCGAAGTGCCTGAACGGATTGACCATGAAGGAAGCATGTACTATATACTTACATGAGCTAGCAGCAGAAGGCGATATCAGGAAATCACCAAAAAAAGGACAATTAGAAAGGTCTTAGGCCATGTACTCGTCCCGGGCCGGCGTGTCCTGGGTTTCCCCGGTTGATGCATTTGCCCTTCGGGGGTTCGAATGAGGCATTGGTCTACGGGCTATGCCAGACCTACGACTACAAGTTTGCGCAAGAGGTCAAGTGCTGGGGCGGCTTTGGCCGACGTCCCGAGGCGAACTTCACATTTTAACCCCGAAGGGCCAATCAACCGGGCATCAACCGGGTATGTAAACCCGGGCCGGGACACGCGGCGCCGGGCCGATATTGCCGACATACATCGACATGGCATACAGTATTACTCGTACTCGTAGAAGAAAGATAAGGGCCCTTTCAAAGTTGAGTCTGGTTTTGCCAAAAAAGGTCGCGCAGGCTGTTTCAAACGGACAAGAGCCGAAATTGGCAGGAAGGTTGAGTGAAAACGTGGGGGGGAACGGAGTCAGGGGGGCGCTGCAAGTAACGCAGCGAAAATGGAAGATGGCAGGCTCAGCTATTTACGGCTGCTTTTATGTCTACACTCGTGCTGCACCCGAAAGGGCGCAACGACAGGTGCCTAGTAACCGGTACCACTTAGCAGCAACGGTAGCGGGAAAAGCGGCGGTTAGGGAAGGAGGAATTGAGGAAACCTTGTAAACAAGTTTAGATCATCTCAAAGTTGAGTCTGGTTTGGCCAATGATGAGGTAACGGAGAGAGCGGTAGGTTGACATAGGAGGGGTAGCGCCAGGTCACGAAAGGGGCACCGAGAGGGCGGCCACCGCTGCGGAGTCTTGTTGAACTTGGAATAAGTGGCGAAGGGGCACGAGGTGTGACCGAAGAAGAACCACGCGTCAGGCGAAGGGATAACGTTAGGGTCGATGTAGTCCAGAATGACGACGTCGGAGTTCGTGGACCAGCCGCCTTGGTGGCGAATGTGGGACAGCGGGACTCCGATGGCAATAGCAACAGATGATGCACCCTTGCGAAGGTTGTGCGAGCTGTAGGAGTGCCCACCGGTCCACCGGACCACCTCGTAATTAGTTTGTAATGCCTTGTATTTATCCCGAAATCTTACTGATCATCTAATGACACTCGTATGTAGTCGTTATGTGACATACTCGCAATAAACTCGCAATAAACATGCGCATATCACACGTCGCTGCGGCGCTATATCGCGGTGGACTATTTTGCCATACGCTCTATCGAATAAGTGCGAAAACAAACGCGCTCACTTGCGGCTTCCGTGCGCGGCGTCACCTCGCAGACCTCCTCCTCGCCCTTGGTCACCGCGTTAGAAAGGGGAGCACTTGCCGGTTTTGTAGTACTTCCCGAGCTCGTTCTGCTGCTGCAATTCCTTGCAAGATTTTTGGTCTTCGCGAAGGGGGGGGGTGCCTTTATATCCATAAGTTGCGCTTCTGTCCTTGTGTCCTTGTGTACGATACATAGGTAGCCATGAATGATGCCCCCTCCCCTATCTTGCACTGGTGATACACGTTGTACCTGCGGGGTATAGTGCAAAACCCTCATGAGTCATAATCAACGACCATAACAAATCAATTTCGACCGCAGATAAGAGTTGAATAGACTCATGTCCGTCGATTTCACAAACCGCGTTTCCTTTGCTAGCGCGGCCGGGGCAGCAAGGCGTCAACGCGCCGCGGCCGGGGCAGCGGGGCGCCAAGGCGCCGCGGACGGGGCAGCGGGACGCCAACGCGCAGCAGGGTACGCAGTATGTGGTTCACATGGTACTAGGAAGTTGCGTATATGCCCGGAACATGCTACGTTAACAGGCATATCATACGGACATCGCGTCATCAGATAATCATGTCATGGGATACATACTCGCACCGGAGCGTGCCACGTCGTAACTGAATGATGACATGCCCCGCGCCGCTAGCTGATGATAGGTAGGCCCGCGTGTATACTCTACAGTGGGGCATTTCCAAATCGAAATGCCCCCGTGTACAACAGTATACACGCGTCATCATATAGCGGCCTCGGCCGGCCCGTTTTTAAAACATTTTCGCCTAGTAGTCCACCCACCTGGCAAGCTCCACCGAGCGATCTCCACAACGGACACCCAGACGGGGCGTACCCACATAGTGACCCCCCTCCCACCACTACGGAGGGTCATGTTGCCCCGTTGTTGTCCTCGTCGGTGTACGTTTCGTTTGTGTGTGGTGTGTCCATTATGTCCAGTGCGGCCCCGGCAACGGCCAGCATCCGAGGGAATGGGGTCGCGCTGCGCTGCTACTGCGCGTTGCCGTAGAAGCCCTCCTGAAGGGTAGGCTCCATGGCTGTCCAGTTTGGATGGGTGGGAGGGACGGGGCGGGAGACACGAGACAGGCATGTGTGTGGTAGAAAAGACTGTGTTTGCGGGCGCGATGGCAGCGGCCGAAGTAGAAGCGGCGTACGATATCTGATGACAGACCAACGAATTTGATGTTTGTCCGTATGAATAATGTCTCTTGTCATGCATTAACGCTGTCTACGTGGCAGCCCACGGTGCGCGAACGGTAGATGATGACAAGGATTATTAGATGACGCCATGTCCGTATGATATGGCTCTAAGATGTTAACCTATGACATGCGTTAAGATTCAGACTAAATGGGGGGTAGAGGAGGCTGTAGGGGCGGGGGTCACTCGATGTCATGGGGGTCGAGCCCCATTTCATATGCGCGCTTCCAAACCGGCTCATGCTCCAATGTGCCAGTTCCTTGACAGATTTTATTCAGCGCCTCTGCGCAAGCTGCTCAGTTTGCGGGGGCAGCTGAGGTGCCTAGCTGCACAGCGACGCCCATGCAACCCGGTCTTATTGTGCCTTCAAACATATCCACCGCACCGTCTGCGTCAGCGGCCTCCTGCCGCCCCACAAAGCTTGGCCGCCACATAGGCAGGCTAGGGAAGTTTCGTTCTTGTCATCCAGGAAGGAACTTGATGCGTGCCTCAAGTAAGAACTTCCGCCCGTATGCCCGCTCCGTGTCATCAGTGGTGCCACTGCCTTTGGCCACGCACTTCACGTCCCGCATCTGTATATGACATATAGGGCATATAGGTAAGCAAGCAGTTGAAGCCCTCCTCCCGTTGCTTCTTTATGGACTATTCGTTGACACGCTGGCATTCCTCACTGTATGCGGGAGCGTCACACGACCAATGCTGCGCAGCCCATCAAGCGGCCCAAGTACCGCTTGAGCAAGAATGGGTGGAACTTCGTGGACAACTTGTGCAAGGAGTTGTTGGCGACTGAAGCGACTCGCGAGAGCCGATCGCCCTACAACATCCCGGTGATGTGCCCACCGAAGGACGACAACGGCAGCTGGACCGGGATTCGGGTGTGTTTGGACGCCCGCATGTTGAACAGTGTCACAGAGTCATGGGCGTATTGTGTGCCCAAGACAAACAATAAGCTACTCAGCAAGGTCGCATGCTCGCGGATTTACAGCGGGTTTGACGCCAGTCGGCGTTTCATCAGCTACCCATTGCGGAGGGGACCGTCACAAGAGTGCCTTTTGGGGCAGCGACCGAGAGTACGAGTGGTGCCGGATGGCGTTGGGCTTGACGAACGCTAGCCAAGCATGGCAGCGTGTCATAGATGAGGACCTCGGCGATTTGCCGTTCGTGGCAGTTTACGCCGATGACATTTATTATGTCTTTTCATGCGCAGCCGAGATGAGCGAGGCTGAGGTGTTTCAATAGCACCTTCAGCATTTGGAAACGGTGTTTCAGAGGCTCGCGAAGGCGGGCATCAGACTGGCGCCCGGCAAAGGGCGCATGGCCGTGAGGCAGATTGCCTTCTTGGGCCATTGGGTGGACGGCGAAGACGAATTTCCGCAACACTCCAAGGCGGTGGCCATGGTGAAGATGCCGCCGCCGACTGATGTGGTGGGGCTTCCTCGGCATGGTGGGCTGCTACGGCAAGTTCATCGCGCAAGTGGCTGTCAAGCGCAAGCCGCTGACCAAGCTCACTAGCAAAGTGCCGTGAGAGTGGGGGCCCGAACAACAACAAGCCTTCGAGCAACTCATGGCAGACCCGGGTTTAGCCCCCGTGCAGGGAAATCCAGATTGGAGCCGCTTCATCATGCACACCGACTTCAGCGGAGCTGGATTGGGCGCGGTGCTGGCGCATGAGGACGAGGGACGGGAGTACGTGGTGGAGTTTGCAAGCCGCACATGCCAAGGCATGGAGCCGAACTACGCCAGCTACGAGGGTGAGTGTCTTGCCATGTTGTATGGCACGAGCAAGTTTAGATACTGTCTCTTTGGCAGGCAGTTTGTGGTGGTGACATACCATTGGCCTTTGGAATGGCTGAAGAACACCGCTCAGCTTCGTGGGAAGTTGGCGCGGTGGGCGATGCGGCTAAGCGAGTACGACTTTGTGGTACGCTATCGGAAGAGCGTCAACGCAGATTGTCTGAGTCAGGGTGCCGTGGAAGGCGACCCTACGGTGCTGGATGGACGCGGTGAGTTTTCACCGGAGGGCGCCGTGCGACTTGCGGGAGCCTTTTGCTGCGCGGCGGCTGAGAGCAGCCGGCAGCCAAAGCTGTCGGCGTGGGCGCGACGCTGCGTGCTGGACGCCGCCCATGAGGGCGCGGCCAACGGCGACTTGGTGGCGGTTACCAGCGAGCTGTCGGCGGGACCGCAGAGAGGCGATACTTGGATGGGCACGGAGGCGATGGCGGAGCTGCAGGCGGGCAACGTCAACATCAGGGTTGCCCTGAAAGGGCTTCAGTTCAGGCCATTTCAGGCTGAAGTCCCGACTTCAGCTGAATTCAGTTCATGCTGAATACCTAGCGAAAATGGCCTGAATACCCCGTACCTGAAGTCTCTCTAAACGTACGAGTTTTAAGTGTAGCGGCTAGCGGTAGAATCCATGCGCTCTGATATGTCCGAATCTGCAGAGAAATTGTACTATAATCGCCCTAGGTGTCGCACATGGCCGCATCCGTAGCAGGCCCACATATGCGGCATATAGTACTTGATCTTGCGCCAATAGTATATTGCGCAGTGTTTAACGGTATTTTCAGTTTATGTAATACGTCATCTTGCACTTGCTGTGTTCCTTGGTGGGGCGGCAACGTAGGCTGGCGCCCGCCGCCAAGGAATACGGAATACAGCATCACCAAACGGCGCGCGATCACAACACTACTTTCTCCACTCTCAAGTCTCAACCCTACGTCCAGTCCCCCCCCCCCCCCCCCCCACCCCGCCCCCAAGCTGACTATGGAAGCCGCGCAGGTTGCCTCGGAGGCCGCCGAACCTTACGCCGGCGATGCGGAGGCCGAAGTCGACAATCATGCATGCCGCTTCAACGAAGGGAGCATGCTGCAGCGCCCCGACCAGGCTCGCCATACGAACCGCCGTAACGTTGGCGACTCGTCGCATCCGCTTTGCCCCGGCCCAACAATGCCAGCGCTGAACCACCGATAGAACTTGACGGTGACGATGAGCAAGCAGTCGGCATCCCATGTCATGTTGTAGACATGTCCAGCTACACTATCTACTGACTGGCTCTCGATCTCAGCTTCCAGCGTACCAGTGCCGCGGCCTCGCGACTTGATACCATGCGCATGTACAACGCGTGCGGGCTCCCTATCGCTTTTCCAGTCGGATCACGAGTCAGCCCGCAAGATTCCCCAAGATTCGGCTGCTTATTCGGCCGCCGTGCGCAGGTACTGGGCCTTTGCCCGCGCGGAGGTTCCGCGCTTGTCACTTGCCCTGGCCCCACGTGTGGTATTGATCCCTTATTATGGCTTCGCTCTACGGATGGCTCGAACCGGAGCGCTACGGATTTCATTGTGGATCATCTACCCATATGCCCCGTAGCGAACTACAAGCACCGCGTGCATACCGCTTTGAAGAATCTGTGGGCATCTGTGGCAATTGATGTTGGGGCGGAGCTTGACCGGGACCGTTCGGGAGCCGGCGACTTGACCCTCGAGACGAGTGGGCTGCGCCCAGCGGACCCCTCGCGGCCGTCGGACTTGGCGCTGGCGGGGTGGGGGGAGGGCGGCGTGCGATTACATGATCGACTTCGCGTGAGTGTCCTCCACGACCCCCACTTGGAGCAACGACCCCCGCTGGTCCATCCCGGGAATCGCGGCGACCGAGGCGGAGCATGGTAAGTTGGCAGCGGACCGGGCGTCTTCCGCCCCAGTGCAGGGTGTTCACCGGTAGTACCCTTTTGTGGTTGAGGACCGCGCCCGTCTCGGGAAGTCCGCTTTGACGGTGGTTTACATCTTCGCGGTGCTGTTGGCTGTGCGCAACGACCCTGGCGGTCCTTCCGCCCCGACCTCATGCTTCCTGCGTGTTCAATCCGTTCAGGCACTTCGGAACTTTGTCGCCAGCCAAGCAACCTGCTGAGTTCCGCCGTCACCTGTCGCGCACACGGCGGGGGCTGTTGCAGCGGGTCTCGGCTTGCGTGCATGGTACCCTGGGCGGCATTCTCTCTGCCGGTGTGCAGATGGCCAAGTCTGATGCGTGGGCTCGTGCCCATTCTGCGTCTTCTCATGTTGTTGCTTCCACCTCGCAGTCGTTGTAGAGGACCTTTCTAATTGTCCTTTTTTGGTGATTTCCTGATATCGCCTTCTGCAGCTAGCTCATGTAACTATTACTATCTACTGACTGCCATATGTGTGTTGGATGTGTACGTGCAGAGTTTCACCTCGAGCAAGATTCTGAATAAGCTTAAATCTTGCATCACCTGGACCAAGAAGTCCTCCAAGAGTTGGCACGCGCTGGTCCTCGCATGCCGTGAGATGCGGGTGAAGGATGTCAAGTTCATCACACCAGTGAAGACGCGCTTCACCAGCGTATGTTACACAACATGCCGTGCTGTTTTGTAGTGCTCCTGAACTGATGTGCATGCCCTGTCGTGCTGCAAGCAACATACTGACATGTGTATTGCTTGCATGTGCACGTCAGACATGGAGCATGCTGAGGAGCTTTATCACGGCACGTGTTGTGGTGGACCACTTGTATGGCACAATGCCGCAGACCGCCAGCACAAACTTGCGAGAGCGGCAGCCCACCCACGTGGAATGGTCTGTGGCAGCGGCCATGGAGGATGTGCTGTCCCACCCCTGCAAACTCGGAATTGGAATTGGCATGTATGTTGCTTGCGATCTCTGCTAGTCAGATAGAGTGTGAGCGTGTGTTCTCTCTCGCTGGCCGAGTCACACAGAGCATGCGGAATAAGATGGGTGTGGAGAATACGGCCACTGAAGTATTCATACACAAAAATGTAGACATGGTTACACGGATGGACGCTGCTCTCTCGTACAACTTTGGCTAGGAGTGCTACAAGCTCTCTGTCAAGCCGGAGGCCACCAAAACGTAAGGAAGCCATCAAGATACTAGCAGCCTGCAAAGGCGGGAGGGCCGGGGTTTTTCATCAAAGTTGTGTAACAAGTTCTCTAAAAGCACTGAGTAATTTATTGGCCACTGTCTCTCGGGGGGGGGGGGGGGGGGGGGGAGGGCACAACGGCCCGCCAGCCCGCCGACCCGCCGAGTGACCACCTCTTGCTCAGCGGAACGGCATGAGCACACGTATATACATATATATCACTACATATGCATGTTCGGAGGTCCATGTGTTGTCATGCCTGCCGCTAGCTGGGTAGTAGTGACTCAATAGGCGCTGCTATGCCCACACCACATACAATATATAAAGTGCCTTGAGGGGGGTTCAGGCGCGGTGTTCAGCCTGAATACCTAAATATCATGACCCTTCAGCTGAATTCAGCCTGAAGTGCCTGAATTCCGTTCAAGCTGAACTGAATACCTCTGGGGGGGGGGGGGGGGGGGGGGGGTCAGGGCAACCCTGGTCAACATGCCGCAACCTTACGCACGCTGCTTATGGAGAGACAACATCTTGTGGTACTTACATAAGGACGGGCACGCGCCGCGAGGTACCGCCACCAAGTGAGCGGGAGCCCGTGAGTATGGATGTGCGTGTCAAAATGGGCCATTTGGGGCGGGATAGAGTATGCAATGTGATCGCCGCTTCATATTTCTGGCCGGGGATGTGGAGGATGAAGCATGCGTGGCCATGGCTGAAAACGCCCATAACAATGAAGAACGAGTTCAATATCATTAGCGCTACTGCGAGTCGCCCATTAAGATAAAATCGCCCAGTAGTTTGTGGATTTAGGGTTTTTAGGGTTTGAAAACCCTGAAGTCTTTACTAACAAGTCAGCGGCGTCTGCTGCCAACAGTCGCCGTCGTCACTGCTGTCAGAAAGGCCCGACCCAGTGGTGGCAGAGGCGCTGGAATGGCGGGGCGAGCCATGGGCGTCACTGGAGCCGCCCACCTCTTCCGCCTGCTCGGACTCTTCTTGGACCTCTCGCATCGCCTCTAGCTCCTCCGAGCTGGGCACGACGGAGATTACGTCTTTGTACAGGTACCGCTGTCTGCGGCTCGCCACTCGGGTGTCCGCCGTAGTGGCGGGCGCGTCGAAAATCGGCAGCTCCTCCTCGGCAGGGTCGGCCCGCCAGCAAGTCCCGTCCTCTGCCCAGCTCGAGAGCGCTCGGCAGTTGATCTCCTGCAGCCGCTCCTCCGCGCTGCGCCGCGCGGCCGCGCTGCCCTCGAGCGCGAAGTCGCCGGTCTTGAGGCGGCTCTTCACGGCCGGCTTTCCGGTGTCGGCGCCCCGGTCCGCCCCGCCCTGCGCGCGCGGGCGCCCAGCATGCGCAGTCAGTCTCACTATCTATGTGCGATCACGAGGCAGTTCTTTTTTCGCCCCCGGGACAGGACTGGTGGCAGTGTAACTCTTGCAGCGAGGCGGTAGTGTTCCCACCGCGCCTTCTACCTGTTCCTGCCCTTATACGCCGACACGCCGGCCGCCCACAAGTTGATATATAAATATATGACAAGGAGTCCCGACCCTCCGCCCCCCCCCCCCCCCCCCCCGCCCCCGCTTTCAGAGAGGAAACACCATTTAAACGTTTAATGAATTAGAATAATCCTTAGATCACGAGTATTACGACACGAAGGTGCAAAACCTTCAGCAAGTCATTTTGGAACCCCGCGCGTACAGCAATCCACAAAGAAAAGACTAGACGCTCATTCTCATACCTATTTCGAAATCTAGCCGAATGTACCGTTGACTTCCAATACCGGAATCCCCGTCTTGATGATGATGCATAAACAAACATACATATGGTACGTTCCTTGTCCGCTCAGTCGTGCAGTGGTCTCTTGTATAAGAGGTCCCGGGTTCGATTCCTGGTTCTCACACTGAGGGCAGTATTGACCGGGCCTGTGTCCCGGGTTTCCCCGGTTGATGCATTACCCCTTCGGGGTTCGAATGAGGCAACGGTCTAAGTGGTATGCCAAACCTACGACTGCAGTTGGCGCAATAGGTCAAGTGCTGGGGCGGCTGCGGCCGGTGACCCGGGGCGAGCTTTACTTTATTTTTTAAAATTGTTTTGGAGAAGGCGGATGTGGGTAAACGGACGGTGCAAATAGAAAAGGTCGGCGGATAAAAAACGTTTTTGAATTTTGAACCAAAAACATGTGAAACCATCAAGCATTCACCCCGAACAGCACACGGAATCCCCGACGCGAAGCTGCAAAACCGGTGGTCATTTTTCGGCCCATGGACTGCGGAGTCTACGGTAAATGGTACGCGGTAGGCGCAGGGTTCGTGGTTTCGTGTGGAGGCGGCCGCATGCAGGTAGACAGGCGGCACCAACATGAAACAGAGAGCGCGACGGGGGCGCTGGTTGGCAGGCTGAAGGAGGCGCCGGGTGGCGGCCTGGCCGGGCCTCCTCGATCGATGACAAGAGCCGACATGAATGAGGCTAGAGGGAGGAGGCCGGGGGAGGGGGGGGACCGCACCATGCCGTACATCCAGCTGCCGCCCCAGGTGGGTCGCATACAGGCGGTGGACTCCGCGCGACGCTCGTCGGCCCGTCGCGGCGCCGCCCTCCTGCCGCCCTCGCCGCCTCCCCTCGAGCGCAGCATTGCGCGCGTCACGTCCTGCGCGCGCAGCAGGAGGGGGGCGCGTATCAATAGAAGTACAATTACATAATAGTATAATAGTTATATAATGCAGTTAAAATTATCCAGCGAAGCGTCGATTTTCCGGCGGTGAGCTTTATTGCCGTACGGGTACCCGTATAGTGCAGCGGATCGGGCCTATAGGTGCATGACTAAAGCGCTTATCTACTGGCATGTACTACTAAGTACTAAAACCCCACCCACCCGCCCGCCCACGGTCCTTAATTACACAGCCGTCCGATTACGATGTCAAGGTTTGGAGGTACTGGTACTGGTACTCGCTACTCGCTGCTGGTAATCGAAAAAAAAACTCTGGTACTTCAAAGCGCTGGCAATGCAAACGCTCGCTGCTGGTACTTCTGGTACTGGTACTGGTACTCGCTACTCGCTGCTGGTAATGGAAAAAAAAACTCTGATGGTACTTCAAAGCGCTGGCAATGCAATTCATGGAACTGTAGGCCAGATATAGAATGACCCGTTCTTTTAAAATTTTCTGAAACATCGACGCATCGCTGATTCAACTGTAAGGTTACTTCATATAATAGTTATATAATGTAGTTATAATTATATAATCACACTACAATTATATAGAAATTTAGACATGTATCAAACGCAACCACGACTTGAAATTCATTGTGCCATGCGCATACTGCCGCACTTCCATTCAGTGCTTTGCATATCATACATTACACATTGTATATCACTATTATATATTTTGTTTTAAGTAATAAATATCATCAACGTATTAAGGTTGGCGTTCGATCCGGGTTACGTCAGGGAGCGGCATGCGGTGGCGTCATATTGGGTCTGAGGGGCCAAAATAGAGCATTGCCATCGTGCGGGGCTGTGCCTGCCGTGATCGCAGTGTATTCTGACAATGCCAAGATGCATGCCGTTCTTTCCCTCTTTGCAAGGGACTCAAATATAATAATATGTACAGCGGACCCAACGCGCGGTGACGGGAGAGGCCAGGGTGAGGTGTACCGGAGGGAGCCTGGGGGCCTTTGTACCTTTGGCAGAGGTGGGCCCGATCCCGGGGGCGGATCGGTGATGGCGGAGTAGCCGGCCCCTTTGGCCCGCCACGTAGTGTCCAGCTGCGACATCGCTCCAGCCGGGTCCGCGCTCTCCGGCCTCGCTGAGTCCTCGTCCGCGCCGTCCCACTCCCACCGGGACTCCCTGCTCTCCCAGGGCGAGGGTGGGGTCTCGTAGGATGGTGGCGCGTGTTGTCGGGGCTGCGGCGCCTCGGGGCCCGGATCCCGTGACGAGGGGCGCGGCGAGTGCATTGTGGCGGGGCGCGTCTGCAGGATCGCCCCGCTCTCGCGCGGCAGCATCCCCAGCTGCAGCCCAAAGTCGCCGCTCCGCCGGCCCCCGACGCGCTCGCTGCCGCTGCGCACCGGAAACACAAACCTATCAGCTCCACGGCATAGCGCGTGGCATCCCCGCGCTGGCATTGTCTCACTGGCGGCTACTAGAGCGCAGGTAGGTCTTCCCCCCAAGTAACAGCAACCGGCTAAGTGAGAGAGATGGTTTCGGAGCGATGCTGAGCAAAATGGTTTCGGAGCAGAGATGTATATGCTCAAAGAAAGTCTCAAATTTTGCTTCCTCTTAGGGTAGGTTGGTTTTGGAGCGATGCTGGGCAAAATGGTTTCGGAGCATCGGTATATACGCTCCGAGAAAGTCTTAATTTGTGCTCTTTTTTCTAGGGAATGGTGGTTTCAGAGCAATGCTGAGCAAAATAGTTTCGTAGCGTCGGTATATACGCTCCGAGAAGGTTATTGCAATCTGTTCCTTGGGGGGAGGGATGGTTTCTAAGCAGTGCTGAGCATAATTTTCGGAGTGTATACACGCTGCTTGTAGGCCTTAATGTGTTCTACTAGGAGCAAGATATGGGTTCGGAGCATAGGTGTGAATGCGCCGAGAAGTCTCTCTGCTATTTTTCAAGGAAAGCATGGTTTTGGAGCGATGCTGATCAAAATGGTTTCGGAGCATCGGTGTATACGCTCGGAGAAGGTTATTGAAATCTTTTTTTTTGGGGGGGGGGGGGGGGGGGGTTTCTAAGCAGTGCTGGGAATAATGGTTTCGGAGCGTTGTTGTATACGCTCCGAGAAGGTTAATGCAATCTGTTCCTTGGAGGAAGGGGGGAGGGATGGTGTTCTAAGCAGTGCTGAGCATAATGGTTTCGGAGCGTGAGTGTATACACGCTGCTTGTGGGCTGTAATGTGTTATATACTAGGAGCAAGATATGGTTTCGAAGCATAGGTGTATATGCGCCGAGAAGTCTGCTATTTTTCAAGGGAAGGGCGGTTTCGGAGCATCGCTGTATACAGTCCGAGAAGGTTATTACAAGCTGTTCCTTGGGGGGAGGGATGGTTTCTAAGCAGTGCTGGGAATAATGGTTTCGGAGAGGGGGTGTATACACTCTGCTTGTAGGCCCTAATGTGTTCTATACTGGGAGCAAAATATGGGTTCAAAGCAATGTTGAGCAGAATGGTTTCAGAGGATAACTGTATCCGCTCGGTGAAAGCTGTAAATTTAATGCTGTATTTTGAGAGCATGAGATGGTTTCGGAGCGGTGCAGAGCAAAATGGTTTTGGAGCGTATGTGAGTACCACTAGTAGTCCGTAATGTGTTATATAGATTTTGAGAGCGTGAGATGGTTTCGGAGCGATGCAGAACATAATAGGTTCGAAGCATAGCTGCCTACGCTTCGGCAAGGTTGCAATTTGTGCTATTCTTACTTTCGGGTGAGAGATGGTTTCGGAGGGATGCAGAGCAAAATGGCTTTGGAGCGTATGTGCATACGTGCTAGTAGTTGTGTTCTATGCAATATCGAGATGTGTTCTACATATTGAAAGTGAGAGATGACTTCGGAGCGATGCAGAACAAAAGGGGTTCGATGCGTAGCTGCATTCAAGGTTGTAATTTGTAATTTGTTGCTCCGATAAGGTTGCAATTTGTGCTATTCTTACTTTCGGGTGAGAGATGGTTTCGGAGGGATGCAGAGCAAAATGGCTTTGGAGCGTATGTGTATACGTGCTAGTAATTGTGTTCTATGTAATATCGTGATGTGTTCTACATATTGAAAGTGAGAGATGACTTCGGAGCGATGCAGAACAAAAGGGGTTCGATGCGTAGCTGCATTCAAGGTTGTAATTTGTAATTTGTTGCTCCGATAAGGTTGCAATTCGTGCTATTCTTACTTTCGGGTAAGATATGGTTTCGGAGCGATTCAGAGCAAAATGGTTTTGGAGCGTATGTGCATACGTGCTAGTAGTTGTGTTCTATGCAATATCGAGATGTGTTCTACATATTGAAAGTGAGAGATGACTTCGGAGCGATGCAGAACAAAAGGGGTTCGATGCGTAGCTGCATTCAAGGTTGTAATTTGTAATTTGTTGCTCCGATAAGGTTGTAATTTGTGCTGTTCTTACTTTAGGGTGAGATGGTTTCGGAGCGATGGTGAGCAAAATTGTTCCAGAGCGTAGGTGTATCCGTGTTAGAAGGCCATAATTGGTACTATATTTGAGGGCAATTACGTAGTGTGTTTGGAGCGACATCAATAATATACAGACTGCTGCGTCTGTTGCGGAGCGCAGGTGAATACTAAATGTCTTTACTGGTGGTTTTGGAGCATTTTTGGGGGTGTTTATCAGTCGTGCTGGAAACCAGGATCTAACTCTTGTGAGCACAGCGCACGGTCAGATCTCAAGTTGCTGGGCGGTCAGCCCATAGCATTTGCGGATCCGCGGCCCCTGTTCTAAATGTAATACCACTCCAACATGATGACACCATAATCAATTGCTACAGATATTCTGCAACAACTGCTCCTCCCAGACGATCTGCCATGAAAGGAGATCCACACAATGAATAAGCGGGCAGCTTCAGCACTGCGCCAGTGACACCTCAGGGCAGCGCTGCCAGCGAGCCCCCCCCCCCCCCCCCCCCACACACACCACCACCACGATTATTTGCGCCTGGCAGTGAGCATCATGTGCGGCGGGTCTGCCGCCCCATGTGCACTGCTACTATCTGTAAACAAGACGCATGCACTGAGACTACACCGCGCCACAAAATACGGCCGACGCAATACAATAACGGCTCGGATCGGATGGCAGTAATTGAAGCTCAGCGTACGAGTATGGCTCTATCGGTCGTCGCGCGCTGCAGCTGCTCCCAAATCACACTTTGGTGGGCGGGGCACCTCCTCTGGGGGCTCTTTGCACAGGCTTCACTCATCATGCCATCGTCGTGCCCCCCCCCCCCCCCCTGCCCCCCCACCCCCCCCCTACAACGATTATTTGCCGCTGACAGTGGGCATAATGTGCGTCGGGCCTGCCACTCCATGTGCACTGCTACTATGTGTAAACAAGACGCGTGCACTGAGACTACACCGCGCCACAAAATACGGCCGACGCAGTACAACAACGGCTCGGATCGGATGACAGGAATTGAAGCTCAGCGAACGAGTATGGCTCTGGCGGTCGTCGCGCGCTGCAGCTGCTCCCAAATCACACTTTGGCGGGCGGGGCATCTCCTCTGGGCGCTCTTTGTTGCACGGTCGTTACTCATCATCCCACTGTCGTCTCCCCCCCCCCCCCCCCCCCGGGCTTTCTCCATCCCAACCCGTCCAATCCCCGACGGATGGAGCAGCCCTCGGTCCCCTCCCCCTGCCCCCCGCCGGCATTCACGTCCGGCCCGCACCTGTCACTTGACGTCCCGGTCCCCGCGCCGCCACCAGCGGAGGAGCCTCTGCTGCCGCGCTGTCAGGAGCGAGCAGGGGATGTGAGCGCCAGTGAGCAGCGGAAGCCGTAGCAGCGGCGGCAGCAGCGGCTGCGGTGGCTCTGATGGCAGATCGCACCCCCGCCTCAAAGGTGTGAGAGTATGGAGGGGGGTGGAACGCACCGGCGGCAGCCGCAGCGGCCCTCCGCGCTGTTCCTCCGCGCCGCCATCCATACGGTCAAAGGCCGGGTTCACCTGCGGCAGCCACCTGCAGGCAGGCATGGCGGCGTCGGTCTGAGGCGGCGTGCTCGCATTGGGAGGGGGCGGGGGGGGAGGGGGGGGGGGGGGGGGGGCTTGGCAGTGGGGAGAGAAGAAAGAAACGGGGGAGCAAGGGGCATCGGGGCGCAGAAATGGCATACCACGACACTGAATCAAGCTGGGGCGGGACGAACCCGTCTATTAGCATGAAAGTTTGGGAATTATAAATAGGAAACAATAGAAATAGAATCGAACATGTGTTGATGTGAATTTTATGAAAGAAAACTGATGGATACATGTCAGTCGTATAGCGAATCAATTTCGGAAAGCACTAAGGACTTAGTTTGAGTTTGTATTGCCCATTCATTTGTTTCGGAAAGCACAAAGTACATTGTTTGAAATCAGATAGCAATACAGGGATGCGGACGGATGCGCAACGATAAGATTATGTTGACGATTACTAAGCGTTGCTATCATCAGGCACGGCCGCAATCCTTATCGTATTACCGTATCATCGTTATCCTTCCTGCGGGTCTGGGGCCGCTACCAGTGCCGGTGCTACGCGTATCAGCAGGAGTACTCCCGGCATTCGCCAGTACAGGGTATACTGCAGAGCAGCAACATTGCAGGCACGCAATCCTTTCTATCGCGTCCAATCAGCCTATTACGATGGAACTTCAGCAGTAACAAGAAGCCGAGAGTATTTGTAATAGTACTAAACGCTGGAAGGGTGGCAAAACACGGCCAGGCACCGCCGCTTCATTGTTTGCCACCCTACGCGCTAGCTGCAAATGTAACTGACTGTTGCGCACCACGGGGTCGGGCTTTCCGAGCTATACATCCGTGGTGTGTGCTGAGACGGGTGCCGGCGCACCTATGGGAATCCTTGCACCAAGCCTCCAACTGGGCTTGTATGTCATCTGTAATAACATCCACTACAGCTTCGTCTAAATTTGACCTCTGGCAGGTATGGCGGGTTCTTATTCGCAGTGCTCTGATTAACACATTGGCATCCGCAGATTTCCGAATGGCGAAAGGTCTCTTCTTCCGGGGGGGGGGGGGGGGGGGGGCACTGAAGAACCCGGCGAACCCAGAGCGCAGTGACGGCAGGGTTGCGGCCGGTGGGTTGGCGGGCCGCAGAATGAGTCAGCGCCGCGCACCGAGGCGGGAGGGAGGCTGCGGCCGCAGCGCACCTGCCGGCGACGCCCTCTCCGGGGCCCGCCGAGGTCGCGGGGCGCGGCAGGTTGTACATCTGCCACAGCACAACGGCACACTCACAGCGTCAGGGGGCAGGAGAAGGGTGCGGGGGGGGGGGGGGGGGGGGCTCAGCTGGGAAGCCTGTCAAGTCCTGGGCGAGTTCCGAACATCTAGGGTCCATATAGGGTTTAGAGCCCAGGTTTCAGTGCTGCAGGCTAACAATGCTCTCTACTAATCCGTGTTGGGCATTAGGGCTTCGGGCTTCCTAAGGGCTTGGGGTCCAACGGCTTCAAGCGAAAACCCTATGCAAAAACCCTGAATGTCCTGCGCAGCCCCAGAGCAGGAGGTGCATGCGAATGGGGCTTCAGCCTTGTGAGATTTCAGGGCTAGACCCTATCAACCCCACCCTTCCAAACCCAAACCCCCACGCCATAGCTGCATGCTGCTGCTGGTGTCAGGGCGCGCTGCAGCCCCCCCCCCCCCCCTCTGCACACCTGCTTCATGACCTCCACAAACATCTCGTCCCCCAATCTCGCGGCGTCCGGCTGCCGCCCGCCGCCGCCCAGCCGCCGCATGTCGGGCCCCAGCAGGGCCGGCCCGGCGCGGGCGGCTCCCTGCGCCGCGGGGTCGTGCTGCCCCCCTGGTGCCCCGCCCAGCTGCCCATGCTGCTGTGGCTCCCCGCGATGCTGAGGGGTGGGTTGCGGGCGATGGATCGGGGCACACCAACCAAGGGGGGGGGGGGGGGGGGGGGGAGTTTGAAAGCCGCAGAAGATAGGGACAAGCCGTACAACAGGCCCAGTCAGTCAGCAAAGGACCGCACACGACCACGTGTGCCTCCACCCAATACGGTTTCGGAGCCTCTCTTTATCACCAGGGGCGCCGGGCATGGCATTATGGCAGGGCCACATTTCTGTTATGATCAGGACGTTATAGTAGGGTTACATAGCATACCATATGAGAACATTCCAAGCCCGATAGTACATACCCAGCTGTTCCTATGTGCGCCTTAGGACAAGGGTCCGGAGCTTAGTAATGGGCATGCGCGTGGCTGTGTGCGGCCACGTAGCAGAGCAGCAGTGGATGAGGAGGGTGAGCGCACCTGCAGCCCGTGCCTATCCGGTGCGGGCCAAGAGCTCGGGCCGCGGTGGGTGAACCTCCGCGTTGGCCACGACCCTGGCATGGAAGGGCAGGGGCAGGGGGGGGGCGGGGGGGAGGGGTCAGCGGGGAGGGTTGGGGGGCCGCACGCGATGCATGGCTTGGAGGGGGGAGGGGCCGAGGGGGCCGGCCGCCCACCCTCTGCCTGTTTGCCGGCGTTCGGCGTGGCATGCACCGCCTTGCGCGGCTGGAAGTAGATGACCTTGGAGGCGCCGTCTCCGTCGTCTGCGGGCCAGAATGGGGAGCACGGAGCATCAGGTGGGCGGCATGAGGATGACGCTGGCCGCCAGGGCGCTCATGCACATGGACGTGGCGCTCCCATCCAAGCATGTGGGGCAAGGCAAGCAGCCGGGTGCGGTGGTGTAGTGTGGATTTTGGGGAAAGGGGAGGGGGCGGCGCTTGCTTGCCTCGTTTGATGAGCCGGGGGCTTGGCAGGATGCGCTCGCCGCCTCCACCCGATGGGCTCCTGCGCACACAGGCATCAGCGCCGCCCAGCGCAGTGCATGCCACTGTGCCTCTGGCGGGGAGGCGCGCATGGGGCAGCGGGGGGTGGAGGCCGCGAGTGGCGCCAGGCCACACCCTGCCGGCCCGGGCGTACCTAGTGCCGTGCTCATCCGTGGGCGGCTGGACATGCTCCGCTTGCTGCGCCTGCAGAGGCCATCCCGTCAGTCGGCAGATGGAGGAGTGAGCACATCTGCGCATGGCTGGCATGAGGAACTGAATAGGAGCAGCATGCAAGCGGCCAGGCGCCATGGGAGCAGGGCGGGTCATGCTGTCTGAGGGGGGGTGCAGAGGCTGCAGAGGGGTGGGGGCTTGCCTGGTTCCCGGTGGATTGCCGCCGGGGTGGGACAGAGGTTTGCTGCTGTTGCACGATGATGGGCGGGCAGTACTGTTGGATCGCGTCCGCGGACTGGTAGCTCTGTAAGATACTGCAGTGGATGAGGAGCGGGTTGGGTGGGGGTTTTGGGGGGTTCAGATTCCGAGGGAGGAATGGGGAGGGGGCTACCTTACCCGCTGTATGTGCATCGTATCATTTATTGTTGAGACATTCGACAGCATATTCCGATACCGCCCCACCCCCCTCCCCGTTCCACAAGCACGCAAGTGGCGCAGCCGGCTCACCTAAGCTTGGCCTTGGGCATCGATAGGCTCCTCTCCTGCCGGCGCGAATGTGTGAACACCGCCGTGTGGCCGGCCGCCGCCTGTTTGGCCGTCGCCGTCACGGCGCCCTCTCGCACCCACTTCTCCCAGGGTCTATCCGGCTGCTGCTGCCGCACCCGACCGGAAGACAGCCGCCGCTGCGTCTGATCCCTGGCCTCCACATCCGCCTTGCGCACCGGCATCTCCACGCCCGAGCTCACCACCATCAGCGGGGTGAAGTGCGCGCCTTCCGCCGTGGAGGAGGAGGAGCCGCCCGCCGGCATGGGCGCCCCCGCCCCGCCGCGCTCCATCGCGCCCGCCAGTCGCCCCGCCCCGCCGCAAAGTTGCTCGGCGCCCGCTCTCCGATGAGGCCTCGCCTCTAGGCGCTCAGGAGCCCATACAGCAGCGGGATAGCTTGGCCTACCTGTCTATCGGCTACGCTGGTCGGCCCAGCAGGTTTGCCTGCCTGGGGCAGCGGCGGAACAGGGTACGTACCGGTAGCCTTATTTTCCGGCAGCACGGCAGCATGCCGCCAACAGCGCGGCCAATACCGTACCGGTACAGGTACAGGTACAGGTATAGGTACTAGCGACAGGTCGCTACAAGGATTTTGGTCGCTTAGGATTTTCTTTAGCTCTCACCATACGGGTAGTAAGGATTATCCTCGTCAGCTATCTACGGGTATCATATAATCATCACCAGCGGATATATATGGTAGTCTACTTTTACTTTTCTAATTCTTTTAGTAGCAGGCTACTCCCGCCTCATAACTATACGAGCACGTGGATAAGGTTTAGTCAGGTGCTGGTATGGTGCTGATATGTAGACTATCATTGATAAGCGGATCGATTTTGATGGCAGTGTTTTAGACGGTGATCCAACAGTGTTGGAAATTCCGTCACTAACCTTCAATTAGTCCTGCGAAATGCTTCGGCAATTTGCTTGATGACTATAACGGAGCGTCGCCTACCCAGGGCTTTCCGTAACTGGATTGCTGCCTAAACGGCCGTCGTAGAGACGCTGCAAGGGTTTCACTGGTGCCAGTCCTGTCCCGGGGGCGGGAAAAAAAAAGCGGATCGAGCAGGCGGGATATATTAGCGACTGTTGCGTCTGTTGCGAATTCTCACTAATACGTAATCTACATCCTTATATAGCGACTAATCGTCCTTAAGTCAAGAACTAACAAAATAATAAAGCGACTAATATATTATATACGCGCGTGGCGGCGCTGTCTGACGCAGCATGATACCAGTACGAGCGGTGGATTTGTTACGATCTTAGCTAATTTATGGGGTTTCCTCCTTTCCCAGCCACTTTTCTGGATATAAATACTGCTAAGTGGTACGGGTTAGTAGTTCACCCGTCACTGCGCCCGTTTCCTCTGACACTTGTCTTGCCCGTTTAGGCTCACTTACAGTACATGATCACGTGTAATACGACGGCAGCGAGGCAGATCCTGCCCCCGCTGCCGTCCAAACAATTAATGGGCCAGCAATCCTTGCTGCCCCTAATCAAATTTGCGACATCTTGGGCATTAGCTTGGAATTCGGTTGTGCCCAATCTTTGAGCGCCTCCCTAAGACGTCCCTTCAGTCACGACAGCCTTCCTTTGTATGTTGTATCATATCATCGGTCAGATTAGTCGTTGACTCGAATAACCGCAGCCGCGCGTCTTCTGCCGGATGAGTGCGGAAGGAGGATTGGATGGGGAAGGGGGGTTACTATTTTTGCACACGGAAACGACATTATCATTAATTTCGAATTTCATATTATGACAATGGTGTTGTTATACCGGGCGCAAAGGCTTTTAATTGTACCTCGGTATGCCGTTGTTATCCCGCTCGCCTACTGCAAGGGTTTAGCGCTGTGACCTAACCCAGTCTGGCTTGGCTGTGCGCCGTACGAGTCGTGAAGGGAACGCCCACCGGGGAAGATGCCGAATGGTGGCCAAATGTAGTGCGCAATTGCGGGACGCCCTCCCCGGTCAAAACGACGACCAATTCCGACCCCCGACCGAACGAACCACCAACGCATAGCGGTGAATGGGAACGCACGCCACGATGGACGTACATCATTACTGTCGACGCGGATAAAGTGAGGGCGAGGGGCGGGCCCGTATTGAGGGTGACCGCGGAGTGGGCGAAGACATGGGGCGATGGGGGATCACATGCGGGCAATGCGACGATTTTAGTACTTGTCGGGACGCCACTATATATGGGAAGAGGACCCTTTATTGGGGAGAAGACCCTCCGGAGAGGATACCCTCAAAAGAGGGGGGTGACGATGTAGCGCCGCGGCATTTTAAAATCAAACTAAAAAAATGTCGCCCCCCGTCGCATGCGCCTCCCATACCCCTCAAACTCACCAAAATAATATTGCGATGAATCCCTTGTCAGCGGGCGGCCATGAAGAAGCGATGGCACGCCGGCGCACGTTCCGCGGGAAGGAGAGCGTCCCGGGCGTGCGCAGTAGAAGGCTATTGGTCCGCGAAACTACGTCGGGAGGCGCAAGCTGCCCCAGCAAGGTCGGGCGGGCATGCGGTAGTACTAGAGCCAATTGGATGAAGACTGAGGGGTTCCGAGGGCCAAGGCAAAGTGCGACGTTGAGTCCACAATAAAGAAGGCATTGGACCTAAACACCGAGTCGCTCAAGCTTCCGTGCTTGTCCACGGAAACGCTGCCCTTCTTATATTGACGAGGATCGAATGGTAATTCAGCAACACTTTGATGGTAAGTGCAAACCTCGCGACACATTGTGCCCACGATGCAATGGGTACCCTCTAAGGAGGGGACGCTCTGGGACGGAGACCCTCTAGGGAGGGGACCCTCAAGAGAGGGGGACACGGTGTAGCGCGTATGTGTATTCACACTCACTATCTGGTGCATGTGTTTGCGGTGCCCACACAATGCCCACGATGCAACGGGTATCCTCTAGAACCTATGGGCGGGAGGGGACCCTCGGGAAAGGGGGACACGGTGTAGCGCGTATGTGTATTCACATAGACTGTCTGGTGCATGTTTTTGCCTTGCAAGGCATGCGTCATATTTGCGGGAATGGATGCTTCCGAGGGTCCCGGGACTGCGTTCGACCACTTATTGGCCTTGTACCCAAAAGCACTACCAGACAAATCAGTTACGACAACGGATGAGCACCCAATTAATTGTCACCACTTCGTTGATATATTTCACTCGTATTAGGCGCACATGTGCTGGCCCGTCCCGAAAGTGCAATCTGCAAAACTACGCTTTGTCACGAGAGGGGGAGTACTTAAGTGGACCAAGTTCTACATCAACGACGAGCTCGACACGTTCCACGCGGAGAACAGTGTCGATTGAATAAGTTGCAACTACAATAGCGCGGAGTTGAAGAGTCGGGCGTGCAACTTCTTGTTGGCGGAGCATAAGAACCGTTCCCTGTCGCATATCGCCAACTCGTTTGCGTGTATGCTGGATCAGGTATATTGTCCGCTTTCGTTGACTGAGCTTCAAGCTGGCGTGCATGAGATATTACCAACGGCAACAGACCCGCAACGCCGGGCGTGCGTTTTGGCGTCCGGCTGCGAGACATCAGGTCGTGCATCGTGGCGTTTCATCCGCCGACGACGAGTCCGACTGATACATGGGTCCCATGTGGGATTCATAGTTGCATAATGGGGTAATCAGTACGTGCTGCATTTAATTCATGAAGTGGGCAAGAGCCGCAATGCTTGGCTTAAAGGTGGTGAATGTAATGCATATAGACGTGGCGTGCGTGAAAGCTGGGCCCGAGCGAGGTGGGATACATCGTTGCATAATGTGGCACTCGCTATCTGTTGCATGTACTTCATGCTGTGACTAGCTCATATAGGTGGGAAATGTAATACATCATTATCATATCCCTCTCGCGCGGCGCGCGCCATCGCGGCGCCCGGATCGCGGATCGCGGCAAACTTGCGATTGGTTAAATTGATAGTCAATAATATATCGTGTTGTTACATCCACATGGCCCCCAATTTGTAAGATCTGCTGATATGTGCACAAGGCCCCTCCTGGGAGTGGGCCCTTCTGAGAGGGTCTACTCATGGGAGGGTCTCCTCCTGGAAGTGTCCCCTCCTGGGTGGGCCCCCTTCTGGAAGGGCCACCCGCCGCATGGCTGGTACCAACTACCGACAACTCATCCGGACGAGGTGCGGCATGTTGGAGAGTGTGACCCCGATCCAATACATGCTTCCCCATGTGCGCGGCCCATCGAGGCGCTGTTGCGGTGCCTCCGATAAAGCTCGTGCCGTGCGCGCAAATACACCATTCCGAAAAAGGCGAAGGCACCTGCACACAAATGACCACTTCAAATGGACAGCGACTCCAATTACAATAGTGTAAAACGCTACACAGTCTCCATAACATATGCGAGGAAGTGAGTGGGAGTGTGGCTGCAAAGCCATGATATTAGTGGTGTGTTATTTAGCTCGTGCTTTGTTGTTGCGTGGGCATAGCGGGATCACGATAGCGGTGCATATATACCGGCGAAGGCGCACATGCAAATGCCCACTTCATATCGAGGACGGCTCCAATTTCAGTAGTGTAAAGCGCTACACCCTCTCCATAATACATGCGTGAAAGTGAGTGGAATAAGTGCGGCTGCAATAAAGGCATCGATGGGCCGCGCACATGGGGAAGCATGTAGTGGGGGTAACACACTCCAACATGCCGCACCTCGTCCGGATGAGTTGTTGGTACCATGCGGTGGGTGGCCCTTCCTGGAGGGGAACCCCTCCTAAGAGGGGCCCTGTGCATCTATCAGCAGATCTGACAAATTGGGGGCCATGTGGATGTATCATCACGATATATTATTGACCATAAATTTAACCAACCGCAAGTTCGCCGCGATCCGCGATCCGGGCGCCGCGATGGCGCGCGGGCGCCGCGCAAGGGGGATATGATAATGATAAATATATGTATTACATTCCCCACATGTATGAGGTAGTCACATCATGAAGTACATGCCGCAGATAGCGAGTGCCACATTATGCAACGATGTATCCCACCTCGCTCGGGCCCAGCTTTCACGCACGCCACGTCTATATGCATTACATTCACCACCTTTAAGCCAAGCACTGCGGCTCTTGCCCACTTCATGAATTAAATGCAGCACGTACTGAGTACCCCATTATGCAACTATAGATCCCTCATGGGACCCTTGTATCAGTCGGACTCGTCGTCGGCGGATGAATCGTCACGATGCACGACATGATGTCTCGCAGCCGGACGCCAAAACGCACGCCCGGCGTTGCGGGTCTGTTGCCGTTGGTAATATCTCATGCACGCCAGCTTGAAGCTCAGCGACAGCATGGAAGACACCCGATCCATACGCGAAAGAGTTGGCGATATGCGACAGGGAACGGTTCATATGCTCCGCCAACAAGAAGCTGCACGCCCGACTCTTCAACTCCGCGCTGTTATTGTTGCAATTGATGCGATCCACATTGTTCTCCGCGTGGAACGTGTCGAGCTCGTCGTCGATGTAGAACTTGGTCCACTTGAAGTACTCCGCCTCTCGTGACAAAGCGTAGTTCTGCAGATTGCACTTTCGGGACGGGCCAGCACATGTGCGCCTAATTTGCGTAAAAGCGGCACACGACATCAACTAAGCCAGTGGTGACAATTAATTGGGTGCTCACCCGTTGTCGTAACTGATTTGTTGGGTAGTGCTTTCGGGTACAAGGCCAAGAAGTGGTCGAACGCAGTCCCTGGACCCTCGGAAGCATCCATTCCCGCAAATATGACGCATGCCTTGCAAGGCAGAAACATGCACCGGACAGCCTATGTGAATACACATACGCGCTACACCGTGTCCCCCTTTCCCGAGGGTCCCCTCCCGCTCGGAGGTTCCCCTCCCTAGAGGATACCCGAGCGATGCATCGTGGGCACAGTGAAGGCATCGCAAACACATGCACCAGATATTGAGTGTGAATACACATACGCGCTACACCGTGCCCCCCTCTCCAAAGGGTCCCCTCCCTAGAGGGTCCCCGTCGAAGAGGGTCCCCTACCGCGAGGCTCCTCTGTCCCGAAGGTCTCCTCCCTAGAGGGTACCCGTTGCATCGTGGGCACGGTGTGTCTCGAGGTTTGCACCAACCATCAAAGTGTTGCTGAATTACCACTGGATCCTCGTCAATAAAAAGGGCAGCGTTTCCGTGGATAAGCATGGAGCTTGAGCGACTCGGTGTTTAGGTCCGATGCCTTCTTTATTGTGGCCCCAACGTCGTACTTATTAGCATTGGCCCCTCGGAACCCCGCAGTCTTCGCCCATGTCAAACAAGAAGTCGTTGTGTGCGCAATGACTCGGAGAAGACTCGCACATGTGGCATATGAATCCATCCCCAACGTGCTTGCAAAATCTCCACTGGTGAAACCCTCGTTGGTGGCTTTGAGTAAGGTTCACAGTGGTGTATTTTGATAATTTCTAGTGATTTTGCAGGGCATGGTAGGCGCGAGCTTCAGGGGACGGCATCTTTTCTAACGATTTGATTTCAAAGTGCAGCATCGTCTCCCTCTTTTGAGGGTATCATCTCCAGAGCGCGGTCCCCTCCCCACAGGCGCCCGTCCCCATAATGCTTGCGTCCCGACATGTATTCAACCCTCGCAATGCCCGCCCGCGATCTTCAACCGCGCCATATCGTCGCCCACTCCGCGGTCACCCGCAATACGGGTGACCCGCCCCTCGCCCTCGATCGCTCCATCCGCGTCGATCGTGATATGCGTTCATCGTGGCGTCAATTCCCGTTCATCGCTATGCGTTGGTGGTCCGGTCGGGGGTCGTTGTTGCGACGGGCTGGGGAGGGCATTCCGCACTACTTGAGCACATTTGGCCACCATTCGGCACCCTCCGTGGTGGGCGTGTTCCCTTCACGACTCGTACAGCGCACACAGGCCGGACTAGGCTAGGTCACAACGCTGGACCCTAGCAGTAGGCAAGCGGGACAACAGCGGCGTACCGCGGTACAATTTAAAGCCTTTGCGCGCGGTTGCGCGCGGTGTAACAACGCCCTCGTCATAATGGTGTCGTTTCCGTGTGCAAGAATTATTAACACTCAAAACCATCCATAATAGTCGCTAATACTGGCGGGAGGAGTGCCGGCTGACATTGCGCTGCTTGTAGTTGGTTGCAACGACCGCACCGGGCGGCGGCCAGAACGGCACACAGCCGTTAAGGATTAATTCTCACCAGGACTCGTACCTACCGTATAGTGAGCAGAAACAGATTGCAGAATTGAGCCCCTTTCGCTCGCACACCCCATTCCACCTCCCCATAAGTCGCCGCAGAAGTCCCCCAGTCGGCATGCTGGATCGGTTTCGGAAGGAAGGTGCTTCGGCAGGCTCCGGCCGTCCTGCTTTGCACGGTGAGTCGCGCGGTGTCCACCCTGCCCTATGGCCGTGCGGCACTGCTGCTCGGGGTCGCAGGTGGACAGAGTACGGGATTAGTAGTTAAAACAGTATATACATTCACCCTCAGCGTGCGGTCGGCGCGGCGACCCAGTGCACAGCGCGACGGCGCCGCTCTATGCCCCCGCGGCCCCTGCCCCTCGCAGCGATAACCCCCTAACAGGGTGGGGCACCAGAAGTGTAGCCTCCGTATCGGCGAAATGTGCTATCCGCTGGCCTGGTAATGCTGTCGCTGTGAGGACGAGCTTGGCGGCAGCCGGTGTGTCATTCCAAGCGAGCACGACGTCAGACGGTGGAATACCACTCCGCGCTATGGTATGGGACGGACATTCACAATCCGCAGCAGAAGGCGTAGGTGGGCGCAGAGGCGCCGCTGCCGAATCATGCCAGCCAGGGAGATAGCAGGCATGTAGATGGCTGGCTCCAGGCCGGGGATACCGCTTGCAATAGGCGCGCTGGGTCGTTGCATATGCTCTCCTTGACTCTCCGACCCGATGCACAACTGTTTCTTGCGTGTTTTCAATATGAGAAATGAACACGGGTGCGGGTACATGTAGACATACCGCCCGCCTATCGGTTGTTCTCATCAGTATAATGCGGCAAGGTTGCTGGGCTGGTTGCTGGCACCTGCTTGCCCTGGCAGCTCTTTCAGACAACGCTGAAATAACACGATCCTAGCGCAGGCAAGTGGTCGGAAATTGTGCGGCCGGCTTGTGTCGCCGTGAGTTGTTATCTCCGCCGAGCGATGTCACCTGCGGACTGACGGAGCAAGTTACGTTGGCGCAACGACAGGCGGCGAGCCGCCGAAGCGACCGGAGGCCGCGTCGGTCACGATGCGGGCCTTCGAGTCATCCTCGCGCAAGCTGACGCCTCGCGGCGCCGCGGGGCAGGCCACGCCGCGGTCGACCGCCTCCTCGGCCGGCACCACTGGCAGCAAACTGTGCCACTACCTGGAGGACTCCCTCAACGTCATCAACTCGGTGACGGAACACATCGAGGTGCGACTAGGCCAGAATCGACCCGTCCTATTCATTCCCCCTCAACCCCCCCCCCCCCCCCCCCCCCGCTGTCTTGCGCCCACGCGTCCGTCGCGACTGATTGAGCTCGGGCGGTCGGCTGGCCACACTGGGGTGCAGTCCGTGGGCGCGCAATTTAACGTGCCGGAGCTGGAGGCAATGTTCAAGAGTGTGCTGGGCGAGCTGCAGCGGGTGGTACTGCGCAGCTCCAGCCTGGACGACATCCAGCTGGATGTGCTGTACACCGACCTGCGGGCGCTGCTGACCGCCTGCGAGCGCACCCTGGACGACCGCAGCAAGGAGCAGCTGGCGGGGCAGGTGCGCGATCCAACCATAAGGGCAGAGTAAGGGGTGGACGGAATTCGGCTGCCGTTCTACTTGGCCACCGGCTGCACAGTAGGAGCCGTGCTGAGTTGTCCTCATCACCTCTGCCCCCTCCCACAGCTGGCACGCATAGCCAAGCAGGCGGAGCGGCTGGAGGGGAGCCGCACGCAAGCTGCGCCCAGGCGGGCGGGAGCTGGCCTGCCACCCTCCTCGGCCGCGGCCGCTTCCGCCGAGACGTCGGCCGTCTCTGCAAATGCGCCATCGGATGGCTCCAACGGTGTGATGCAACTGAAAGAGGAGGTGGATCGGCTCAAGGAGCAGAATCAGCACCTGGTACATGAGGTATCCCACCGTGTTAACCCCCCTCCTTCTACTCCCCCCGATCCCAGTTTAGCTTAACATGATGAGCAGGTGATTGCAGCTGCAGACACCAATGCGGCTGCAGGTATTGCCACCCAACTAGAGTGCAGAGAGAGAACGGTGACGGTGGGAGGGCGGGAAACAGGAAGGGGCGAGCTTGTCATCCAGTGCTGACAGTTTGCTTTCCGTTCCCCACCCCGCCTCGTTGCTCGGCAGTTCAAACACAAGGAGGCGCGGCTCTCCGAGACTCTGCGGGCCATCACTGCCGCGCAGCTGCAAGGCCAGAGCATGATGCAAATGGTGCAACTACCCACCCACACTGCCCCGCACAGCGAGCAGACACGTTGCGTCACGCTCCCGCCTGGCGCTGATGCGAGCCCGGTGCCTGGTGCAGAGGGGCGCGCAGGCGGCGCACTGGCCGGGTGATGCGCAAGCCTGGGGCGACGGCTGCCAGGCGACGCGCCCGCAGGGGCCCATCACCATCCACAACCACGTGGGCGTGGAGCAGCAGGCCAATGCGCAGGCGGAGCAAAAGCAGGACGCCAAGCAGGGGCTGAGCTTCAAAGCCAAGCTGGCGCAGCGCCTCAAGGCCGCCAGCGCCGGCCCCATGGGCTTTCTGCTTGCTGGTCAGTCCTCCCCCGCCCCCCTCCCCCACCTTTGATAGCCCTTCGGCAACACCAAGCCACTCAATCCCAAGTTGCCGGAGCCCTGCTCGGGTACGGTCCTTCATAGCTGTGATGACCTGCAGTGGCAGCGCAGCTGCATCATGGGCGTGTTCACGCGGTAGTGGCCACACATGCGCTCCGCCGAGGGCGGTGATCTGCGCCGAGTCCTCTTCTGGAGACAGACTGAGATTCAGACATACATGTATGAATCGGTAAAACAAACCAGCTACATAAACTCGTGTATTTGACTGCATCTGAACTGTTAGAGGTGTGTTCTCACGACTCGTCCTCTGCTAGCAACTCAGGGCGGGACCCCACCCATTGGGACCCCACCCCTGGCTATGCTCAACCCGCAGTCTGTGGTCCTGGGAACCGCAGGTCTCATCAGCGCTGCGCCTGCTGCGCACCGCTGAGAGCCCGCCGTGCTGTGCAGGCGTGGCCGGCATTGTTGCTCGGGAGGTGCTGGTGCGGCTAGCTCGAGGGGGCAGGCCCGCAGCGGGTGGCAACCCCCGTCGACTGCAGGCACTCCAGAACCAGCGCAAGGTGCGCTACGCCTAGCTGCACAGCAACCACGCGGCTTGGGCCTCGTTGGCCGGCTGCGGGCATCAGCGCCCAGTGGGCTGATCGCCCAGAGCGCCCCATTGACTGACCGGCCTCGCCCGCCCACCAGGTCATCACCAAGGAGGCACTCCGCCAGCTCCACGCGTGCGAGCGAGCCTACCACGAGGTGCCGTCGGCTGCTGCCTGAGCGTAGCGCTGCCCCCTGCATGCAGGTTGCCTCCAAACCAACCAACTGGGATCTGTGTTGGCATCGCTGACGGGCTGTCCCCCCCCCCCCCTCCCCCCCCCCCCCCCCTCTCCCCCCTCCTCCCCCCCTGGCAGGTGAAGCAGCACGGCATGAAGACGATCCGCAACCCGTTTGACCAGCCCCGCGTCGAGTGCGTGCCCAACTACCTGGTGTTCGAGGAGCCGGACTCGGAGTGAAGCCTGGCTTGTGGGTAGAGCGAGCTGGCTGTGTCCCCGGGACGAGCGGATTTTTGACAGGACGTGCGCAAGGGGGTGGGGATGGTGCAGGGCAGTGCGCGCAATTTTTCAGTTAAATTCTCATTTGATCAGGCGTGTGCGCCCCGGACCCGCTTCTCCGGTGGTGCAGGGCGCAACAACACAGCATGTTTCGCATTGGCATTCGCACCACATGGATGGGGTGACGTGGCGGGGGTTGCTGTGCGCACCAAGTGTGCGATGCACCGCCAAATGTTTGTAGGCGATATCTCAGTATATCAGCCGGCCCGCGAAACCGAAGCAGAAGACCTCTTCATCGCAGGCTTTCCTGTGCTGTCTTGTGCGCCTAGGTAGTGTGTGCCTCAAACACACATGTGACCCTATGTATTTATGTGTATATTTTATCCAGCGAAGCGTCGATTTTTCGGCGGTGAGCTTTATTGCCGTACTGGTACCCGTAAAGTGCAGCGGATCGGGCCTATAGGTGCATGACTAAAGCGCTTATCTACTGGCATGTACTACTAAGTACTATAATCCACCCACCCACCCGCCCACCCACCCACGGTCCGTAATTACACAACCATCCGATTACGATTTCACGGTTGGGAGGCTATGAGTACTGGTACTCGCTACTCGCTGCTGGTATGGAAAAAAAACTCTGGTACTTCAAAGCGCTGGCAATGCAAACGCTCGCTGCTGGTACTTCAAAGCGCTGGCAATGCAATTCATGGAACTGTAGGCCAAAAATTTTCTGAAAAAATCGACGCATCGCTCATTCAACTGTCAAGTTACTTCATACATATATTCAAATGTGCATGGGCATATATTTGAATTTGTGCATTATTGGATTGTTGTATTGCTTGCTGATGTACTGCTCTTTGAGTCATTCTATCATCCGACAAGATGCACCCCAAGCAGATTGGAAGCAACTGCAGCAGTTAGAAGAGTAACAGCAAAAGGGGAATTTGTGACGGCAAGACGGTCCACATTACCCCATGCGCAAAACATTGGTGTAGCGGCAGACGATAGCAATCCTACACGAATTCCAGACAGGACGGGCTTATCAGAATAAATGACTTATGTAAGTAAGGAGTGATGGCACCCGCACCAAAAGTAGGCAATTATAGCATAGAGAGGATAATATGCATTTAGGATTTCAAGTGTTGCCAAGATACGTGCGTTCCAGGGCACATATATTTTTAAGTTTCAGAAACCTCTGGACGTTCTACGAGTACCATTTGTCGCTACTGTGCGGGGAGTTGCCTGAATGATGTTTTGACAACTTGACAATAAGCAGCAAGCAATTGCATTGCTGTCCAAAAAGGCCGTCGTAGAGACGCTGCAAAGGTTCCAGTGTTTGCCCTGTCTCGGCCTTGCTGGGCGGGCCGGCGGGAAAAAAAGAAGCGGCACGGAAGCGGGCAACTAGCGCGCGCAAACACGCCGAGTAAACAACTATCCGCGATGTCGCGAATCCTGGCTGGTACGGGCACTCGCACCACGGGGATGCTACGGGTAATCCGGAAATTTAATTCGACAATTGTAGTCACGACACAACAAATTAAATGGATGCAAATGCGATTTCGTCCGGCCCTTGCGCAGGGCAGTGTATTAGTAGTGATGGATGGCGCGCGGCGCGCATGTACTGCGGCTGGCCCGCTGAGGCCCCGCCCGGATATGTGCCCTTAACGCGCAGGCCGGTGAGGGACCGCGCGGGCCGCCATCAAACCTGCCGTGGGGCTACCCCGCCACCCCCCGCACAAGAGCAGCTCTTGCCCCGTGCCACGCGACTCCCCGCCCCTCCCAGGTGCGCCACCTCTGACACGTGGGGCATACGCTTCCCTTCCACACCAGGACCCCCCCCCCCCCCCCCCCCCCCCGCCCCCCGGGTCTAGCTAGGCGCGCAGCAGATCCTCCTCTCCCCCCTGCGCGCAAACGCGCGCGCTCGCTCTCGCTAACCCTAATACGCTGGCCTGGCGTGGGGCCGACCGTCTTAAAGGTGGCCACGCACGGCCGAGGCGCGATCCAGCCCCACCTGAAGGAATGCTGGGGAGGGCGGGAGGGGGGGGAGGGGGGAGGGGGCGGAGTTCTGCATCGTTGTGAAGGTGCTCTGCGCGGGAGGCAAACTGCGCGCAGTGGGGGCTGCCCGAGGTTTGCGAAGCGTCGGGGGTGGTAGGGTTTATTTCTTAGGCTAAGCGCGATAGGGTCCCGGCACCGCCGCATCGGAACAGCTTGGCGCTGGCCCAATAGCTGACCTTGCCTTCCTCGCCGGCCTTTGAAACCAAAGGACGGGATAGAAGTGTCTGGGGCACGATAACCTGGCTAGGCAGGTTGCGCAGGCAGGCAGGCAGGCAGGCAGGCGGGCTGCTCTGCGAGTGTTTGGGTTGATGCCTACCGTGACCCTAAAAACCCTTAAATAAACTCCTTCCTCCCTCTTTTCTGGCACCCGCAGGCACTGCCCTCAAGGCAGCACCCGCCCTCCGTCACGCAAGCATGCTGCGCGCCGTCGCCTCCCGCGCCGCTCAGGCGGTCCGGGCCCAGCACGCCGCTGCCGCCACTGCGGTCAAGGGCGCCCCATCGCGGTATACCCGCTCCCATGCCCAACTCCCCTCCCGTGCAGCCTCAATTCCTCCTCCCCTACCTTCTCCCCTCTCCATTCCCCTCCTCTAAACACACAAACACACATGAGAGAAACACCCCTCACCCCCGCCTGTCCCTTTCGAACCCGCACGTGCCACACATCCAAGACTAAATTGCCTCTTGCCTGGGGTGCCCCCCGCCATCTGCCAGGCCCGCTCCTTTGCATCTGCTGCGGAGGCTGAGGTTCCGGTGAGCCCCCCCCCCCCCCCCCCCAACACACCCCCCTTCCTCCCATTCCACCCCACGTGCCTTTGTGAGGATCGAGAGAGGACCGGGGCGCGAGATGGGGTCACAGCAGAATTCTCTCCGGATGTTTCCTCAAGCTCCACACTTCCCCCGCTTTCCCTGCCGCCCTCTAGGTCCCGTGCGCCTCCATGGCGTGAGCGGGCGGTACGCCACCGCGCTATACACCGCCTGCGTGAAGGACGGCGTGCTGGACGGCGTGTCCTCTGAGATGGACAAGGTGCGCCCCCCCCCCCCCCCCCCACCGTCTGCCGCCCACTTCCATCTTGGATGAGAGGGGGGGGGGGGGGTGTTTGTGTGCGAGAAGAAGAGGTGGACTGGACACCGGGGAGATAGGGGTGGGGTTTGGGGGGCAATGCCGGCCGTGGTAGTTTGCAGGGGAAGGAAGGCCTGGGGTGAGGTGTGGCAGGGCAGCGCAGGGCCGGGCATAGCCACAC
>VCJN01001265.1:0-15164 GCA_006384855.1 Tetraselmis striata | reverse complement strand
ATGCAGACTCAATAATCATCGCGATCACAAATGATTTCCTCCATCTAAGTACCGCAACAGCGTGAATCGGCGTGCCACTGAAGGACAGACCCGGCTAGGCGCCATTACACGGGGGCATTTGGGTGATCATCACTTTCCATTATTGTCATTGTTCTAAATTCTTCACGTGGTTCTTGATGTGGTGGAATGTGCTCACTAGCGGCGGCTTTTCATGCGCTGGCAGTAGCGCTACCATCTTGAAATCATCTGCGCAAAAGCTTAAATATTAACAATATCGACAATATTAACAGCGCCATCATTTGATCACAAATAATTTACTCCAACTCTTGCACCAGCGGTTTTTAGTTTTTGCCAGCAGAACATATTTTATGCGTTTCCATAATTATACGTCGAAATACCTACTCAGTATATTATATTATATAACGTTGTCGTTTATAACTAGGAGGCGCGCGTACTTGAGTTGCATCAGCAACCCACTGATGATTATTGTTAAGCAGCAAGGAAAAATACATACCCGCGCCGGCTTGACGTATTATTATATGGTATGTGCAGCAGTCTGCAGGTACTTTTCCAGGTAGGCGACTAAACGTTTGCCACCACCCTGCAGCGCAGTAGGACGACTGAATGTGGCACAACTGCTACTACCATCGTCCCTATATCAGTGATGCTGCGAGACCCTTGCATGTGTCAGTGGGGGCTGCACCAAATAATCGCCTGCACGCATATTGCTGCTTGAGGCCTCCGCCTGATGCCTCCAACAAGAAAGGGCGGCAAGTTGTGCTCTGCGGGTTGTCACCGGCGACCGCGTCCGAGGGCTCTCGCGTGCCGTCCGTATGCCACGGTTTCGCGCCTTGGTCGCATCACCGTGTGGCACTGTATGCTGACTATGCCCATTCAGTTCGCCTCACGGGCAGGACCCACGTTTGTCGTTTGTTGACACGCCGCCGCATTCGCGTTTAAAGGGGAACTGAAATGCTGGAATGCTGATGGGAGGTGACCAAGGCGGCGGGCAGCGAGACGCAACTTGCCACGCAAGTCAAGCTCTGCTGGCCTGTCATGCCTCCGCTGGCCCGGTACTACTACTGATACTGTAATATACCGACCATTGCTGGTAGTGAGCAGTTGATCGGTTAATATTTTGAAGATATTATTAATGTTGACGTTGTTTTGGCTGTGGGTTGGAATTTTACGCCGGATTTACTCATGCAGCGCATAGTTATTTGGCGTAACTGCCGAAGCCCCAAGCAAATGCTGCTGTTTCGAAAATGCTCATCGCTCGCCCCTGCTGATGGATCCGACGCCACGGGCCACGCGGCCGCGGTGTGGTCCCGCCTATGCCAGCGTTAGTCTGCAACTGCTACTCGCTCTGCCAGGATGACGTGACAAAGGGGATAAGGGGATATCATTGGTATATACATTTTAGCAGCCGCCGTGCAGGTCTGACCTCACTGCGGGGCGCAGCCCCACTGCTGCGCATTATCAGGCAGGCGGACTGCGACTGCTACATGTGCTGGCAGGTCAGCAGCGCCCAATCTTTGGCACATCGTAATGGGTTCGCTGCTTTGGGATCGTAATTGGGTAGGTTATTATGGGTGAGTTCTCAGTGAGCAGTGGGCAGTGGGCTGTAGTGACTCTTTGAGTGGGTTCGTACGTGGGATCACTGCTAATTGAATAATAATTTATTGCCACAGCGCGAGTTCGTCAGTGGCCTTGTAGTTCTTAGGGGCTCAAGTCTTATTTGTATAACAGTGAAAGCATCAGCATATGACTATATCTGCATAATGTTCTCTATCATCAATAAGTGAGTAGCCCCCCTCCATCCCACACATACTTTATTGGCCTATCATCCGTCTCCCATATAAAATATATTTGCTGGCTAGTGGTACTGGTTTAAGTACTGGATTCTGTATTTAGATAAGTATGTAGGTATGTCGTTTGCATTTAATGCATTCAATATCCCAATGCTCATATTATACAAATCCGATACAATAGAAATTAAACTTCTGTAACTATTGTATGACCGCACGACATATGAAAATTCAGCATTATTTATAGTGCATATGTGTGCTGCGCACTGTTGCTGCTGACGTATGTTGTACTACTGTATATGCATTATATCCTAATAAAGTACAGGCATGATGTCAATATATATTAACAGCATAGTAAGGCATCAGCACGTATACTATAGTGTGAATTACAATAGGGCAATACAAGAAATCCACCGCTAGAGAAGCAGCCCTGCTAACGGGATCGACACAAGCATCTAGCCGCTTGAAAAGCGGTCCGTGCAGAACATACTCCTACAGTCGTCGCATATCAGCGGATCGGCCTGATTTATCAGCAATAATACAGGTAGTGCTCGGTGGAGACGCGGCGGATCGAACGTACCTGGCCCTTGCTGGTTTTAGTTACCTTATCACTGTACTCTGTAAGACGGTAATTGCCATACTACCCTGATAATCATCAGACAATGAATCCCAGCCCGCCCTATGCCGTTGTTATTTTCACATTTCCTGATATGATAGGATTATCTGGTATTTGCCAACTGCACATTCGCCTCCTGCCGCTTAGGACAGTACTTTAAGGCAGAGTAGGTACTCCCGTAGCATATTTTCATGGTCACCCCTGCACAGCACAGTAGTAGTGACTAAGAACGACAGAGCTATAATTACCGATAATAGTAGCTAGTATATCACCGTAATCACCAGCCTGTGATAAGTGACAAGGCGAGTCGAGGGACCGGGTCATAATTGTCCTTTTCATTATCGGGTGAGAATTACGTACCGCTAATTACCAAAATATAGCTTCCCACCGCCGAACGCCCAACTGCTCCGAAACCACAGCAGCATCGCATTAATATCACATCAACTGCTCCGAAACCAAAGCTGTATCGGGCGCGCGCGCCCTCTGCGACCCAGTCGTCGCCCAACGGCGACGGCGCGGCGGCGGCGGCAGCGACGCCGGCCACCTCGCTAAGTCGCCAGCACCACAGCGGTAGCAACAGCAACGGTAGAGACGCATAGCAAGTCTCCGGCACGGTTTGCAGCCGCACTGCCGCCGAGGTAGACGAGCAGCGGTCGCCACGACACCGGGCCGCCGTGACGAGGGCAAGTCGGCGCCGTCACCTCCTGCCCGGGTACCCCGGCGCCCTGCGGGTACGCTGCTGGCGAGCGACACTATGGCGGAGAGCGCCGCGGCCGCCGAGCCCGACCTCCAGCCACTGCCCAAGCGGCCGCGCACCACGGTCGAGGAGGTGTACACGCGGTGGTATGTGGCCAAGGGCGGCGGCGAGGATGGCAGCGCGGTCGAGGACATGGTGACCCCCCTTCCCCGGGCCCATAAATACAGATTTGCATTTGTCCGGTGCGTATGCTGACGCCCCGCTGCGTCGCTGGTGCGCGGATCCCGGCGCGGTGCAGTACGTGTACTGCCATCCCAACGGCCTGGCGCTGGTCGGCGCCACGGCGGCGCACGCGCTGTGTGGCGCGGCCGGCCCGAGCGGCCCCGGCGTGCGCGTGGACTTCACCAAGGGCGGCAAGGCCGCGGCGCCGCAGCAGAGAAGCGGCAAGAAGGCGCGCGGCGGCGTGCAGCTGCAGCCCGAGTCGGTGCTGTGCCACGTGGCGGTGGGCGACGGGGAGGGCGAGCGTGTGTTCAAGCTGCGCGCGTGCGTGCGGGGGCTGCTGCTGGAGACGAGCCAGCGGCTGGCGGAGGAGCCGGAGCTGCTCGCCAGCAGGTGGGCCCCGCATGGGTGGGGGCAGCTTCGTCGACCCCCCCCCCCCCCCCCCCCCCCCCCCCCCCTCTCCCTCCCGTCTCCATCCACCAACGACTCAACAGCTCAGTTGCCTACGGGCATCCGTGTGCTGCTGAACACACCGCGAATGACAACCCACCCGGCCCCGCCAGAGGCCAAACGGAGACGAAACTGTGGGGGCGGTTCTTATGGGTTGCGTGCAAGCCAATGCGAGGCCTATAATGATACGTAGGGTTCTCACATTAGGCGCGTTGCTCGGCAGCCCCCCCCCCCCCCCCCCCCCCTCCCCTCTCTCACCCTCTGGCATGTTACTATTATGGGTGCGTCGGGCCCCGTAGGTTCTGCACCACGTCATGGTCACCAATGGGGTATCAAAGCGTGTGCGCTGCCTCTCCCCCCCCCCCCCCCCCCCCCCTGGCAACCCAAGCCGACACCGTGTGCGCGTGTCCGGTGGCGCAGCCCGCAGGACGCGGGGCACGTGGCGATCGTGAAGCTGCAGGCGGGCGAGGAGGCGCGGCTGCGGGGCGACGACGGATACCTCGCGCCCGCGGCGTACGCGCAGCTGCGCGGCCTCCCCCTCGACAGCCTCGGCATGTAGCGGCCCACCCTCCGGGGGGCGGGCGGGGGGGGGGGGGGGGGGAGGGCTACCTGCTGTGGTCTGGCGGGGAGCAGAGACCCTAAGAAACCCTAAGAAGCGGCGGGAGGGAGGCGGAGGCGTGTACCATAACCTTTTCGACATGTAACTGGATCCGCGCATCACCCAACCGACGAGGTGCTTCGAGCCTCAAACTCGGAGGTTCCGTGCGGCAGTGTGGCGGCGTGCTCTGATGCAGGCGCCACCACTCACCGCCGGCTAAACTCATACGAGAGCCCTCAGCATTATTAGGAGATTACAAGCTTATAATGTTATCATAGTCTGAGATAGTATGAGCCTCAGACCGGGCCTGCCGCCAGCCTACAGCAACATCCCCGCCTGCAGTTCCGATGTAGGTTCGTCCACATTTGGCCTCTCGCACGCAGGGCAGGCTCCTTGTTGACATCAGTGTTGGTACACTACTGCATGTGTACAACGTAGCTAGGGTATGCCGGAGTACTTTAGCACATGTCATCATGCGTAGTCCGCACTAGCACGGCGCGCGCGCACCAGGCACCGCAACTACGCCTGCCTAGATGAGCGCGGCGCCCAGGCGGGCCTGGTCACTTCTCTGTAACCAGCCACTCTCCGCGCTTCATGCTCCCTCCCACAGTCCACGGGTCGCGCCGGGACCCGCACAGGGCGGGTTGGCAGGGACGCACAACACTCCTATTTGCAGCAATGTCCTGATTACCGCGTCAGCGCCCGTAGATTTCCACATACACACACACATATGTATGTTTATGTTATAAATATAGTTAATCAACGAAACACCTATTTATGTAAATTCCCCTCTCTCAGGGCGGGCCAAAATAGTGTTGTATGGCGAACCCAAAGCGTGGTTAAGGTATACAGTTGGGGGCGGATTATTGGCCCAGTTACACCGAGAGGAGCGTATGTTCCGGTTGTCGCTCCGGAGGGCGGGCGGCGGGGCAGCTTAACAGGGGGGGTGCCCGGTCAGTCGCGCAGGCGGAGGAACATCTGCTTGATGAGCCGCGCCTCCCCCGCGACGGTGGCCTCGCTGCTGGCGTCGGCAAAGCTGGTCTTGATGGCCTTGCCGTGGCGCTCCGCCTCGTCCAGAAAGCCCAGGATCTCCGCAAAGCTGGCGTCCTTTATCGTGATCATGTGCTTGGCCATGCTCTCGATGAGCGCGAGGAAGCAGCGCTTGGCGTAGTACCACGTGTCCGTCTCCAGCTTCTTGGCGTACGGCTCGAGGCTCTTCACGATGCGGCTGATGCCGAACTCGAAGTTGCCCTTGGCGCAGTAGAGCGTGCCGATGACGAGGTTGACGATGCACAGGTGGAAGCACTGCTTCTCCGGGTCCTGGTACCCCACCACCTCCTCCTCCTTCTCGATCTTGCGCATCAGCTCCTCCGCCTCCTCGTTCTGGCTCGTCATGATGTAGCTCACGCACAGGTTGGCCAGCACGATGGCCGCCACGTTGAGCAGCCCGTCCGAGTGCTTCTTGATGATTGGCTCGTAGTAGCGGATCGCCTCCTTGAACTTGTTCTCCTGTTTAATGCGAGAGGGGGGGAGTGGGAGGACGATTCGCCCGCTCAGGCCAAAGCCCTTCAAAACCCTAACCACCGCACACGGCAATACGTCCACTGTTAACTATGCGTGCCGACGTAGAGCAATGCAAATTATATAATAAGGGCCTGCCATGCCTGTCAGAGGTCAACTGCGGACAACACCCTGGCAAGGGATCTCGCGGGCGAGCCGGCTCCTGTACTCAAGAACCATCCAATACCATCGTCAAAACTACTTATTACTGCCACAGCACTGCCGGGGTCGGGATGTGGCAGTGCTTTGGACCCCGCAAGGCGCGAGGGAAAGCGTTGTATTGCATTGTATGTATGGAATTTATCAGAGTGCACCACGAATACCGCACGGAGTTCCCGACCTTACGGAGCAAAACAGTTTGTTCTTACTGCCGCGCGGTGAGGTGTTGTGGGTATGTCGGGATGGTTCCGGCGCCGGCCGGCCCGGGCGCACCTGCATGAAGAAGGTGTGCGCGACGTTGAGCTTCCAGACATCGTGCTCGCTGCAAAACTCGGCGCTCTGCCGGAAGATCTTCTCCACCTGGCCGTAGTGCTCCATGTCCCAGTAGATGTGCGCCATGGCCATGAGGCCCGGGATGTACGCCTCCAGCGCCTCGTCGTACTCGGTGATGGCCTTCTTGATGGCCTCGTTGTCGCGCGCCGTGCGCGCGTCCTGGATGCGCTTGGTCAGCTTGCGCAGCTGCTCCACGTGCCTGCGGGCGGCGCGCCGCCACCGCATCGGAGGTTGCGGAGGGGGGGGGGGGGGGGCGGGGGGACGGCTGTCAGCCCCCTCCTCGCCTCTGCCCACACAAAAGCAAAGTGCGATGTATCTATGGCAATCGTCCCCCGGGTGCCGTCGCAGATGCAAATATACAAGGGGACTACGAATGAGAACCCGCCCGGCCTGCCAGAGGTCAACTGTAAACGATGAAATAACGAAGCTGTAAGCCGGAATGTTCTTATAGGTTGCATGCGAGCCCAATTAGGGGCGTACAAAAAGTAGGGCTCGTCTTGATGGCGAGTCGGCGCCCACAGTAGGGAGGGGCACCTACCTGCCGCTTGCTTGCTGATTGGCGAATGCCATCGAAGGGCGGCCGGACGGCTGTTTGAATTAATTGTTAGGGAAGTAAGGGGTCGAGAAGAGGTTTAGGGTTTATCTAAACCCTGGGAGCAAATATCAGCCCTGGTAAACCCTAAATACAGCGACAGCCGCTGCTCGCTTCCCTCACCCTCATAGATGCGCCCATCTGCCCGCCATTCCGATGCGCATGCCATCATGAGTAGCGCGATGAGCCCGACAATCCTATACACTGCACCATTCCATTCGGTCCTAAAACTTAGGGCATTATTTTGCAGCGTCGAGTCGGATTGGCTCGGTATTTGTGGCGTATTTTGATGTGTTTCAAGATACACACGGTATACTTCCAACAGCGAGACCGCACAGCCCTTTATGGGTCGAGGTCTCAGATGGGGGTATAGGGAGGGGGGGGGGGGGGGGGGGGCGCACCGGTTGGCGAGCACGTCAAACTTGGCAAACGCCTCCTCGGGGCTGGTCTGCTTGGTGATGGTGGCCTCCAGGAACTCGTAGAGGTCGCGCGGCAGGCAGCGCGCCACCAGGTGCTGGTTCTCCGCCATCACGTCGGCCGCGAGGTCGAAGAAGCCGTGCGTGGGCTTGCAGTACAGCAGCAGCAGGTTGCCAAACGTCTCGGGCGGCGCGGGCGGGTTCTGCAGCAGAAAGTTGAGCTTGCGGAAGCCGCCGGTCGGGTCCTCGTCCATGTTGATCAGCGCGCTGTTGTGCAGCGTCACCGCGTCCAGCTCCGCCTCGTCGCGCGGCGGCAGGTCCGTCAGCGCCTCCTTCGCCGCGTCAAAGTTCTTCATGTTGTACTCGATCGCCGCCTTGAGGTTAAACGCCTCCACCAGCGCCGTCTCGCGCAGCGTCTGGCTGTTGCCCACGCTCCGCACCTGCCGGCGCGCCAGGGCCAGCAGGCCGGGGGAAGGGGGAAAGGGGGGGGCTCAGCATCGGCTGGAAAAGGCCGGGGCCATGCTGGTTCTGCATCCCAGACACAGATGTCCCTAGGACGCGTGATGGTGCGCCATGGGCTCGTACACAGCTACAGCTACAGCCCATGCAAGCGCCCCCCCCCCCCCCCCCCCCCGCCCGTGATTGTGCGCCCAGAGTGCGGGGTGCCTAGGGTGGAGCTGACCCCACGCTACGAATCGGACGGCGGCGGCGGTGCGCATGTCACCAGGGAGCCACTGGCGGAAGGGGGGATCGAGATGGGAGCATCGGCGTCTTGATGATGCTGGTGTTCGTGTGCGTGTGTGAGAGTGGGAGAGGGGGGGGGGGGGGGGGGGGTGGCATGCGCGACACGCCAAGCTGCCCGAGACCAGTGTGATTTGAGCCCCAAGACTAGCCCCCCCCCCGCCCCCCCCTCCTCACACACAAAAGCGCTCCGTCTCCCCCGTCCCCTTTCTACCATGCCCCCGCCTGTCCCTGACACACTCTGTCACATCAGGCTCGCGCTGGCCTGTGCGAGGTGCGCTCCGCTCCACTTGCGGCCGCGGACCGCAGCCGCTCCGCTCGCGCCGGTGTACCGACAGTCAACCGCACAATGGCGGCCTCCTGGCCATGCAAGCTGCCCCCCCCCCCCCCCCGCGCCCATGTGTGCTCCTTGACATGCTGGTAGACTTGCCAGTCAGCGTGGAAAGGGAGACGAGGGGGCTTGGGAGACTGTGGAGGGGCGGGGGGAGGGGGGGGGGGGGGGGGGCGCACCTCCATGCCGTCGGTGAGGCTGCCGACGCTGAGCTCGGGGTGGTCGCGCACGCCCTTCTCGATGATCTCCGCAAGGTGCTTCAGCGCGGGCCCAAACTGCTTGGTGCGGTAGTAACAGAGCGCGATGTTGTAGGCGAGGTCGGGCTGGTAGCCCAGCATGTTGGACGCCTCCACGAAGCGGCCGCGCGCCTCGTCGTACTTGTCCTCCTTGTACAGCACGCAGCCGACGTTGATGATCACCTCCGCGTCATCCGGCGGGCACCTGTCTAGCTGTTGCCGGCAGCCCGCGGTGTCGTCCTGCTCGTACTTTATCGCCGCCAGCAGGTTGTTTACCTGATGTCGGGCGGGGGGAAGAAGGCAGGCCGGGGGGAGGTGTCGAGATGAGCCGCAACAATTCTCTGTTCGAAGTCCTCCATCAAATAAGCAAGGAACACCGGAATTAATAACCCGAGTGATTTATTAAGGCCCGATGCCTGAACCATGAAAGGCCGACCTTACGGCAGCAGGGTCGAGCCGACCACCTGCCCGCGGCTATAGAGGTGGTAATTCTTACATCAGACTTTGAGGGGCCGGGCGGTCCCGGGAGCGGGGGGTCCCGAGCGAGCCAGCGCACCTTGCGCGCGGCGGCGGGTCCCAGCGACATGGCGGCCTTGGTTGCCTCCGGATGCAACGCGGCCTTGTAGAGGCACTGCGCGTGGTAGAATGCGTACTCCTCGCTATCGGGCATCTGCCGCGTGAGCGCCTCGTACACCTCCGCCGCCTCCGCGAAGCTGCCGACGTAGTAGTGGCAGTAGCCCAGCAGGCTGAGCGCGGGCCGGCTGGTTGGCAACCGCGCCAGCTCCTCCGCCAGCAGCGGCACCGCCTCCGCGCACTTGCCGTCCCGGATGAGCCCGTACACCGTGCTCGTCCACTGCCCCTCCGCCACGCCGTACCCCATCGCCGCCATCGCGCCCCACACCGCCTGCCCCCTCACTCAGCTTCTCCCAGTCCCTTCGAGCTGGCTGGCTCCCGTTGCGGGCGGGAGGAGCGCCCCGTCGAGCGATTTTCACAACCGCCGGCGCGCCGAGCAAGAGCCCAGCACAGCGCGATGGCACAAGCGGCGTGCCGTTCGTGCCCCGACGTGGAAACGCTCTGTGCTGCCGCTGCTGGGGAGGATGATCAGCTGCGCAGGGAAAGCAGTCGTACCGGTGAGCTGGCGGGCGAGTGGGCAGGCGAAGGGTGCGTGAGCAGATGGAGGCGAATGCTGCCCCGCGGCCCGAAGGTCGCCCTCCGCGCGAGTATCTACCCGGGTATCCATCGGGCCATCGCGCGCTCATATCGGGCGGCTATATTGCGCGGATGTCTTCCGCGTGCGGGCCGCGGGTGCGAGTAGTAATCTTTAGTTGTCGCTGCTATAGTGTGAGTACAGGCACCAGTGCTGGTATTCTAAGGATTGCCTATCGTCGTGGGCGGGCAGCCATATAAATTGTCGATTAGGTTGTCTTACAGTAGATACATGGCGAGCACCGAGTACCTGTACCCGTAATACCGGCAAAACCTTACAAGGTACATCCCTTGTCCGCTCGGTAGAGCGGTCGTCTCGTGTGCGAGAGGTACCGGGTTCGATTCCTGGCCGATGTATTTCGGCAATATCGGCCCGGCGTGTCCCGGGTTTACTCGGTTGATGCATTAGCCCTTCGGGGTTCGAATGAGGCAATGGTCTATGGGCTATGCCAGACCTACGACTGCAGATGGCGCACGAGGTCAAGTGCTGGGGCGGCTTCGGCCGATGTCCCGGGGCGAACTTTACATGGCGAGCATATAAATAACATGGCGCGACCATAAAATTAAGCGCGCGCTTCATGGGGCACTCCTATCTATCATCCAATAATTGTTCCTGCTGCATACAGCCGCCATGGATATCTAGGGAAAGTTAGTGGCTAATTTATTTTTAATTGCAACTACTAAGGACGATTATCTATTACATTATTACATAGAAAATGTGTCATCGCAGGGCAGGAAGACAATGATTCCTACATACTCGTCGTGTTACCCGTGCCCGTACAGGTACCGATAATTGTTTTTCCGGAGGCACCAGTTTTGTAATTCAACGGTTAATATTGATTCTAGGACAGAAACAGGACTCGTAAATAATTATTTATACTTGAGTAAAAAGTAAAGTTCGCCCCGGGCGGGTCATCGGCCGAAGCCGCCCCAGCACTTGACCTCCTTCGCAAACTGCAGTCGTAGGTCTGGCATACCGCGGTAGTCGCTAGCCCCTAATATAATATACCATTGCCTCATTCGGACCCCGAAGGAGTAACGCATTGAACCAGGTAAACAACCCTGGGACACGCCGGGTCGATATTGCCCTCATCACTGGGAGAACCATGACCGAGTATCTCATACCAAAAAGTCAAGTATCTCATACCCGTATCTGGGCGCTGCTTGTGATTAGCGAAAATATAAAAATGAGTAGCGACTATTTATTGTTGCTATCACAACTACGGGTATGGCCGTACTCAGATATATATTTTTGGCCAGACGCTGCTGCGACTCGCTAGCCTCAATAGTCGACAATAGAAGGAGTAATACCTGTAAGTCAGTTTACAGCATGTAAAATGAATACCATAAAAGGATACCATATGTAATGTAATGTGCGAATCGGCCCTCGCAGCTATGATAGCTGATGTAATCCCAATTTACATACACGGTAGAGCGAGAGCCAGGTGAGGGAGCTACTGAAACCTTACATGGATCTACCTGTAGCTCGGGTAAAATTATATTTTGGCCGCCACCAGTCGATTCTGGCGACACTTGAATTCCTCTTGCCTGCTTTAGCAGCACAGCATATTTAGACGGAACCAGGGATTACCAGTTCCCTGCCCAACCTGTGCGGATCCCTGATGATACCCAATCTCGAAACTGCTCCAATTATACACCGTGCGGGCGACGGATACGATCCAACATGGCCGCTACTCGTATGTTGATTGGTGACCTTAACATGGCCTCCATGGCCTGCGCTGGGCTGGTGTTGACAATGAAACACGGTCTCATGCGGAACCCCCCCCCCCCCCCCCCCCCCCCCGCCCTCATCTCGCCTATCTCACGAAGCCTGCTGATTGCTTGATTGCCCACTGTTATGCTCACCGCCAGGAACTATGCCCCTGCCTTGCGCGCGCTTATATGGGGCAACAGTGCGGTGGGCGAGCGACAGAATGACGTTGTTTCTTCATAGTACCAGTACGATCAATCCTATGGTCCCATGGTCGATGCTGCGGAGCACTATCAACCGGTTTGAACACATCCGGAAATTCATCGTAAAGAATTTTACGAACAGTTCCCTCCGCTGTATGGCACGGGCAGGTACGCACACAGCATTGTCAGCGAATCCACAGGCGGCCAGCGTACCCTCCATTGCCAGGTACATAAAACGCAGCTGCAGCGACGACACCGACAGGCGCACCGTGTCAGTGCTCAGCAACGGGATTCCCAGGCACAGCAGGCTTGAGGAGTGACTGGGGTGTGTGTGTGTGGGGGGGGGGGGGGGGGGGGGAGGGGTATTTACAGTGCTAGTGCGGCGGGGTGCCTCCGGCTTACAAGGTACGCCGGAGGACAGCCGCTGGGGCGGTCGCCCCATGCAGCGCTTCGTGTGTGTGGAGGGGGGGGGGGGAGAGCAGGGGGGGGGGGGGAGGTTGCGGGGCAGCGCGGGGGCTGCTCAGGCATTGTTGGCGCCGGTCATCATCTGCATCGTCTGCGCCGCCGCTCCCGGCCTGCTGCTGCAGCCGGGCGGTGGCCGCCGCCCGCGCGGAAACTGGGAGTAGGTCTGCGCGGCACCCGCACGCGGCCGGCAGGCGCAGACCGTTCAAGCGTCGCCGCGGAGCCCTCTGCCTCACCCGAGGACAGCGCCGCCTGGCCGTACCGCATGCGGCTACGGATTGATTCAGCCGGCATCCCGTGAACCTTCGTACTTCGGATGCGTGCTAGGAAATGGGAAGGCCCACACATGTGGGGCTGGGAAGAAGGGGATGGACGGGGGGTTGGGAAGAAGGGGGTGAGGTGGGGGGAGGGGACCGGGCATTGGGGAGGGGGGACGGACCTGCTGCAGCACCAGCAGCGACCAGACGGCCTCCAGCGCCCACATGATGGTGCCGATGACGGCCAGGATGCCGAAGCCCAGGCCTTCTGAGAAGACGTTCAGGCAGAGGAAGAGGCCCGCGAAGGAGCGCTGCGAGCCGCCCGAGCCGATGGGCGGCGCTGCCACCATGTGGAGGACGGGGGCAGACAGGGGGGAGGGGGAGATGGTGCGCAGGGAGGGGCGCCCGGGGGGGGGGGGGGGGGGGGTTAGCGCGGCACATCCACTACCATGGGGGCGGGGGCATGTACAGTTGACAGCCGTTTGCTTGCCATGTCCTGGCATGCGAGGGCACCATGGCTGCCCCTCGGTGTGCATTTCTCAACTGTCGCACTTAATTGGTGGGCAAAACGAGTGTTTTGCAACACCGCGTCGACAATCCCATTGTATACGAAGTATTACTTGAGTTGAATTTTCAACATTACGCAGCCACGCTTTGGGTTATCATTCTTGTGCCCCCGCCCCCAAACAGAAGAGGGGAAAACTTTACATATCTTGAAATATTTCAGAATACGCAACGAATATCACACAGAGCTTCCGGCTCATGGCTGCAAGATGATGCATTACTTTTGCACCTGCAAACCCAAGTACATGTCAGGGTATTGATGGTGTATGCTTTGGGGTCCTCCCTTATCCTGCGGCTGCGTGAGTGGAGTGGGGAGAGGGGCCAGGAGGGGGGGGGGGGGGGGGGGGGCGTACCGATGGCGGCCCAGAAGCAAAAAGATGACGTGGATGAGGTACATGACGAAGAAGAAGCCAAAGGTGAATGGCGCGGTCGCGGATGGTGGCGTTGTACAGCCGCATGTACCACAGGAAACATCGCCAGCGGGGTGGCCGTCACGAGATAGATCACTGCCGGGGGGGGGGGGTGGCGGGGGGGCAATGGGGCACCCCGCGGGGATACGGGGGTGAGACTGCCGGCTACAGTGCGGGGCTAGGCAGGGGCAAGGAGGCGAGTGTGGGGTGAGAGCAGGGGCGATGGGGGAGGAGGGGCACGCACCCGCCAGGAAGAACGAGCCCAGCTCCTCCCGGTCCGAAGCTAATCACCGTCACCGCAGCGCGTTCATTATCAGGCAGGCGATGAGACCCTCGCGGGCGGGGCGGTGTGTCAGGTCGGCGCCGCGCTCTCTGCCAGCCGGTCAGTCATCCCGGCGCTGTTACAGAGGGCACATGGAGGTAAGCTAAAGGTGGGGGGGAGGGGGGAGGGGGGGAGGGGCTCACCAGGTAGGAACCCAGTAGGCCTTGGTGAACAGGGCCCTGCCAGTTGGGCGGGATCTCGCCCGGATGTCGTGGCGCACCATGGGGCAAGCAGCGCGGCCAGTTCTTGAGGTCCGCCCGCCGCGAGCGCCGCGTTCTGCGCCGCCTCCGTCTCCAGCCGCGCGATCTGCGCCTCCTTGGCCGCCAGGGTGGCCTCGCGCGCCATCAGCTCCCGCTCCCGCTCCGACACACTCTGCCCCCACCCCCCGACCCCCAGGGCAGCGGCTCAGTTCCGGGTGCCGACGCGGAGTCCGTTATCTTAGTCGAACCCCCCCCCCCCCCCTCCCACCCCACACTCAAAGAGCACGGTGTGCATCCGCCCCGCATGCCCACCTTGTCCGCCGCCCCACTTGGGCCGTTGCCGGCGCCGGCGCCGTTGTAGGCGCCCGACGGCTGCGCGGCCGGCGGTGCTCCGAGTAGGGTTGGCGGCAGGAGCCGGCACCTCCGAATAGGGTTGGCGGATGGCGCCCCGGTGGGGGGCGGGGGGGGGGCACCGCTGCTCCAGACGTCGGTCATCGGGCTGTCTGCTCCCCGGGGAGGTCAGAGCAGTGGGAAGCCGGGGGGCAGGTGGGGTAAGAGCATGCACAGCGGGAAGGCCAGGGGGGGGAGGGGGAACTTGGGATGCTGAGCTCTGAAACTGGGAGCGGGGAGCATGGCGCCGGGGGGCGGTTTTATCCATGTGAGGGTCGCCACCGCACCATCACTCTGCGGCATGGGGCCGTTCCGGGGGGGGGGGGGCGGCAGACGAGGGTCAGCCCACCGCTTTTCCACGAGGCTGGCCTGAAGCCCCCCATTCTCCCCGGTATCCCGGAGAGCGCACCTTACCCCAGTTCCTGCTGCCCGCCTTCCCCTTGCCCCCCCCCCATCACCACATCGCTCTGACCCGACTTCTCCCTCAGCGGTGCGGGATAGATGACCATCACAGCGCGGCGCCGAAGTATGGAGCTTCCCTCGGGCGGGATAGAAGGATTCCTGCAGTAGACGCTGCTACCCGTGGTGGTGGTGGTGATTAGGTGAGGGGGTTCGAGGATGGTTGGGGGGGGGGGGGGGGGGGGGGGGCAGTCCCGAGGAGGTCAAGGGAGGGGGAGCGGCGC